>JAZHYW010011977.1:0-14047 GCA_037355805.1 Ixodes ricinus
GAATAATAAAAGTAGAGGATAGCATACACTCTAGAGGCATTAGTGCAAAGGAAAACCTACAATTTTCACGTTAGCATTGTCTGCGTCGCGAAGAGCTCCAGTCGAACCACAGTAGTAGCATGCCGAGCAGCACCGACGACGAGGCTCACGGGGCTACGTTCCTGTAGCCATATCTAGGAAGGACGGACGAGGTCATGTCCGCTGGGCTCTAGACATGAAGCGCATGTGTCGCCGGCGCTTCGCTCTTCTTTATTCAAGCCTCTTGCAGGGTGCCACAGTTCCTAGGGCTCAGAACAGCAGCGTTACGGTGTCGTCTACGCGCAAAATCTTCACGCGGTGGCCGCCGCTCTTGCCACTACAACTCTCTAAAACACTGTAGCTGGTGGTTGAATATGAATTACAGTTGGTCACGGTCACGTGGTCATGGTTGATTCCACCATGGAGTTATTATAATAAACACTAGAGGCTCAGCTGGCTCTAGTATCTACGTGACTTCCGGTTGCAAATTGAAGCAGACAGCAACCAGTCTATTTTTCCAGTCTTCTTGTGTATTCCTATGGGAAAACGTACCTGATATTGTTCTCTTCGCCAGAAAATAATAGAAATCAGCGTAGTTTTTTTACTCGTAACGGGTACTGTGTAGCTTTATTCACCTTATAAAAGTGTAATTTATTTAGTTAATGTTTTTTTTAATGAACGATGTTTTAGTTAACAAAAATTGTGACCCAGGTCTATGTTGTACAGCATGATATGTGCAAGCTATTAATCCAAGCAAAAAGAACAATTAAAGACTGCGTAGCGTTTATTCAAGCTGTAATAACATTCAAGGCTGTAATAGAACAGTTGTACTAATTCAGTATGTGTTCTTCGTTCCTTAACTCCATGCTTCGTTCTTGTCGTCTGTTTTGATTGTTTGATTTGGCATATATTAATATCCTTTGGGTGTTTTCTCAAGCTGATTCACTCTGTGTGCTTCATAGCATTGACTATATGCGTAAATACGTCCCCTATAGTAGCAGTCTGCAACGTCAACACGTATTATACATGTGTATTGGGCTATTTTAGCGCAGTGTTCAACGCCATGAATTCTAAAGAAAAACGCTCTAACTGACACATATTTTTGTACATCCGATTGTAAATCGTTCCATACTTTTTATTCTCTCACAACACTAAGCAATATTTGCTCTTATAATCGTGCGCCGAAGAGAAAACGCATTTGCGTTTCGCCATAGCGAATGCATTACCGGAAGTCCAATTTAGGCTGGTTACTGTCTTCTTCAAAATTCAACAGCACACTAGCGCCACCTGAACCTCTTGCGTTTATTGTAATAACTCTATGATTCCACCCTCTGAGCCTCCCTAAACCTCCCTAAAGCCTCTCTTGTATGCAGCGCCGTCTCGCGGCGCACACCGGCGTTAGAAGAGGAGGAGGAATTGGTAAACACGCGGTTTCGGGTGCGCTTCAACATGCATGATAGAGCCACTGCTACCAGTGCATAGGCGTTGCCCAAGGTTGTCTTAAAGAGCTGGATAACAAATGATATTGATGCACCAAAAGGGAGCGATGAAGATAAAAACTGAAGACACAAACACCGCCGCGAGCCCTCGAGAATTCAGTCAGCACGCACTAGCGGCTCATCGACACGCCGAAATTGAAGGCCCGGAACACGCCGCTGGTTTGGCCTCGGATAAAATTCACCAAGGAGCTGCCAGCACTTCCCGATTTCAAGGTAGGACTTAATTATATCAAATGACTTTCTCACCGTAGACAGGTCGTTCTTTTGACAGCGGGAGCCCTTTCGCTTGCATTAGTTTCTTAGCGCTATGCGCCTTCTAGAAGGCCGTCTCCCATATGCGGGAGTCTTCAATATGACTGAAGTTTGTTAAGGAAACTTGCTAAGATTTGTTATCTCACTTAGAAAATATACACCAGAGCAAGCTTTTCTTTTAAAGACGTACTCTGCCGGAGTTTTCACATAGCTCAATACTACGTACCTAATCCAGACATGAGCTTCATTTTACTTAAAACACGAGAAATTAAAGGAGTAGCGCATATTGCGCACGAGCTTTTCTGCTAAGAAACATACTTCTCAATTTTTACCAGGGCAGATAATTTGTCGTTAAATTTTTCTCAATTTTTACCAGGGCAGATAAATTGTCTTTAATTTTTTTAATGAACAAACACAATAATAATTCGTTTTTTTCATATAGCTCAAACTAGATCCAATAAATAAGCCACGCTCACAGCCGAATTACGCGGGCACCCTTAAGGCTAACTCCGGTCAAAAGTCGCCAACTAAATGCACAATTTACGCAGACTAAATACGATCTTGTCAAAATATTTCACTATACTTCGTTTCAGCTTGGGTCCAGACGCAGCCGATGCTAACGCGAGCTCCGCTTCCAGCGTCCGCAACACGCGCTCGTGCAATGCAAGACTTTCAGGACCGCTCGCGTCGTTGCATCGGCTGCGTCTGACCCACTGAAACAATATGAATCGCGATCCTATCTAAAACCGATATTAAACTTGCTATTGACAGCTTCTTAGCGGGCTTTCAGCGGGTTGCTGTTTTTAACCAGCCTTGTTCCTCGGCGTCATCTTCGTATTCAAGAAGGATTCTTGATCCTACTGCCACTTATTCCGTCGTGTTTTTCTGCTTTGTTTTCAACCGTCTCAGTGTCAGAGCTCTGCTTATTTTGTTATGGCCTTGCGGCCGTTAGTTCGTAGATGCTCTTCGGCGATCGCTCAAGATCATTATTTACTCCCTGCCAGCTCAAACACGTCGTGGTGCCAAAGTGGGCATTCACCGGCAGTCATAGTTCAGTCCGTTCCTGCCCAGTGCGAGCTTACGATTAGCTTCCACAGCGCTTCAGTAACGTGCATAGCAGACCGCCTAGATTGCATTTCTCTGAAGATAGGTGGGGTCGTTCTGAGCCCGCGTTCGTCGTGGAAAAATCGCCTTTCAGTCGTCAACTCTACGAATATGTAATAATGTTTGGAACAGTTGTTTGATAGTTACGAAGCGAAGCAGTAACATAGCCGTAGCATCTTACCTGGCTGATCTGATCTGGTCTTGCGACTAGGCCAGGCTTACGTTTTACTGTACCGCGATACGAGTTTTGCGTCGCGTGATGGCCATGCAGCTGATCGCAAGGGTTGATATCATGCTCAATCCGGTAGTCTGAGTTTCGCCGTAGACCCCCTAAATAAAACTTTGAGGGAGGACATCTATAAAAAAAACTGCCAAAGGCATCGAGAAAAAAAACACGGAAACCTCGTAATTCAGGGACACTTTGTTCACTGAAACAGTTGTATCCCTAAAATCCAGAAAATGTACCAGACTTACCCTTCAGACTTCAGTCGCCCTTAACTGCAGTTGTACTCAACCACAGTTACCACACTATTCTCAGACAGCTAAGTGAAGAGTGCGAGTGCACAGCTTTGAAGGTCGCTCAAGATGCGAAACCGCACGGACTCCCATAGATTTGACTGCCCAGCCACAGAGAGTGGAGGTGTAGTCTGCATTGAGGACAGAGACTTGTCAGCTCTCGCCTTTAGTCTCTGTCTCCATTTCAGGTGATTCGGAAAAATAAACATTCATTCATTCAATTCAAGTGTGGTTCAGCGTAACTGCGGTCAGGTGTGCCCGTGGAACTAGGGTACTAGAGTATGGGCATTATGTTACCCGACTATCTTGAGGGAGACGCCATTTTGCTTCTTAGCGCAGGGCGGGCGCGACTGGCTATCATTACTATTCGCAACTTTCAGCGATGGTGGTACCGCGTTGTGAGAATCGCGCACCCTAGCTCCTGGATGATCGGCCTCATAATAAATGGGCTTGCCTACACCTTCCTGGCATGAAAAAATAACGTAAGGCTCTAATACTGTTCGTATATATTAAAACTAGAATCACTTACGCGTCGCAGACCAGCCTCGTACCGCTGTTCTACGACGATCATCCAGATGACAGCCATTTTGATAGGCACCACTGCGCCCCTATAGGTCGTGAAAGTTGCGAATTCAAAACAAACTCCTGGGCTTTCGAGTTGCGCCAGGAAACTCACGTGATATTGCTTTGTTATGCCGCGGGCTGATTTAACATTAAAAAGAGGACGAAGAAGTGTTTCCGGCGATTTGAAATAAAGCTTTAGATAACTGGAAACAATTATTAGTGCGAAAGCATTAGCTGTCTTATGGAAGTGAAGGCGGTAAAGCCAGCGAAAAGGGCAACTAAATCTCCACTGGCTGGGCGTTGTCTGTGGCAGCGAAGCGGCACCTGAATTCCCATTGGCTGCGAAAAATTTCCCAGCGATGTTTCTGTAAACAAAGTAAATTATTGGATCTGAAAATAATATTTCGTACATTACGGTCTGGGTGGGAATCAAACCCGGGCCTCCGGTGTGCGAGACAAGCACGCTTCCCCGACGCCACCGCGGCTCCACGATTCAGGCTGACTAAAGCTGTGCCTAGTGCGTGTGTCATACTTTCGCATTCCCACACGCAAGCAGTCCTAAGTGTCCCTGCGGAATTTTGAGCACCCAGATGGCTGAAGCGTCTATACTCTGGAGCGTGGCTTATTTAGTAGCGCTAGCTACGCGGTACAAAAGTATTCCGTGAGTTTACATCTAGGACGTGCACAGCAGCAACAAACTGCGCTACAGTCGTCAGTGAACAGTAGAAATATGTGCAGTGACGTCAAGGGAAGGGCGCTGAAAGTAGCTGCGTGAGAAAACTTTAATGCATTAGTTCTGGCGCAAGAAAATCAGTCAGTGAGCCGTCACGCTCATGCCTGTTCTTTTCAAAAACAATACAGACAGGCCTCTCGAAACGCAGTGTAGAATGTTGCCATTGATACAGTTGGTTTTATCTTGGTCGGTTGGCTCTTCTATTTTTTTATTTCATGTCATGGGGCGTGTAAGCGACAAATGTTGTCGGCGTTGTTTACGCCGCACCAACGCCGTCATGCCAAAGGTGACTTTAAAGCCCGGTTCACACAGTTGCGTTTGACTGCGTTTGACTGCGTTACGGCAGTGAAGGCATCAGGACATCCCTGCTTCTTATATCGCGTGGCAAGATGTTTCCTGTAAAGTGGATTCCACGCTTCATACGAAGCACAGATGTGTCGGTGACTCGCTTTCGGTTCTCGCCGCAACGCAGTCAGACGCACTCAAACGCAAATGTCTGAACCGGCACTCAACCTGAACACCATTGCACACTGATGTCTCGTCATGCGGAATGGATCTATGTGTCAGTTGTTTGGCACGAGCCATATGCTCACATGATAAAGTGGCGTGGACGCGCACGGCGGAATAATAAGATGTGCCCCCGCGCTGGGCTGTGACTTGTAATTGCTTATGGTTGATTAGACGGTTCCATAAAATTCCTTTGCCAAAACGAGTGTTCCGGGACAGTTTACTAGATTCCAAAAAGATTTTGACTTTTAAGATTTTCTTTCACTGTGGTTTTGACCTTGTTTTCTGCTAAAGTGCAGCTACCAAAGCGCATCATCTAACAGATGTCACAGTATACGCTCGAATATCAGTATAAATGACCATAAAGTATTTACTATTCACTCCGATTCAAATTTCAAGTTCAATACCATATTGATAGTATCTGTGTTATTGTTTATACGAAGACAATACACCAAGTCACCACGACAGTTGGAATTCGTGTTATTTAGTTCACTATACTTGCGGTACTTTCATGCGTTGAAAAGGCGGGTAACACCATGTTTTTATCAAGTCTAAAGAAAAAGATCAAGTGTGATTTACTTACTGAAGTTTTTCTGCAGTTGCCAAAGATTTCATCGAGACAGAAAAAGGGTCCTTCGCAGTGATCTCATCCCACCTTCGTCTGAGAACTACACGTCCACCATGTATCCTTCCAGGCGTCCCTCGACTCTAAAAATAGTAACCTCTGAAGATCCGCTATGTCGCAGAAGCAGTGGCACCTCTTTGGAAGAACTGTCCCCCGTTATAAGGCTCGACGGACAGACCCGATCTTGGCCAGGGCAGCAAATCATCGTCGTAGAACAGGAGAGTGCTCGTCAACAGGGGCAGCAAATCATTGTCGTTGAAGAGGGGTCGCGTAGACAAGAGCCGCAACAAATAATTGTGGTAGAGGAGTCAGGGAGACAACAGCCGCAACAAATCATTGTGGTTAAGGATGAATCTACAAGTCGACAGGCACAACCAATTATCGTCTTTGAAGAAAACAATCAACCGCCGCCACCACCGCAGGTCATCTTTATGGAACAGGAGTCTGGTCCTCCCCCAGAGCCCCAGATAATATTTGTAGAGTCAGAGTCTCAACAACCTCCTCCAGAACCCGAGATCATCTTTGTGAAGTCGGAATCTCAAGAAGCACCTCCTGAACCCCAGATCATCTTCGTGCAGTCGGAATCCCAACAAGCTCCTCCGGAACCCCAAATAATATTCGTGCAAAGGGAGGTGGAAACTGAGCAGGAACCCCAAATTGTCTACATCAAGAAAGAGAGCTCTCGAGATGCTGTAGATCAACAAGTTGTCTTCATCAAAAAGAGAGCTCCCAAGACGCTGTAGATCAACAAGTCGTCTACATACAAAGGGAAGACTCCCAGTGTCCGGGCTGCAGATAGTCTATCATTAAAAAAAAGACTAGTCATTCTGGTGTACATTATCAAAGTTGGCTTACACAGAGGACTATTATCAGGGATCAGCGTCTAAATCCCTTTGGTCTTTCTATATCTGGCGCTTAGCACACATAGGTTGCACAAACATGAATTTTTAGCAGCACTGTATCTCACTAACGTTAATATCCATCGCAACTTGTGAAAATGTGGAGATGTTTCATGTTGAAACTTAGCAAAGCTTTTTTGACATAACCAGATATTTATGATACACTTAAAGTGTACAATGTTTTCAAGTCATTTTACAATGTACGTGGGGCACAACATAGTACTGGACATTTCCGTTCACGAAGGTCTTCGTAAACGGAAACGTTTGCGTGTTAAGTAAAATGCCACAGGTCTACCAACTGTAACATCCTAATAATGGAGATCCCATACACTTCTGATAAATATACGCCCTCTGACTTTGACAAAAAAGGCCTTTGACCGTCAAGCGTCCGCGAGCCATGAAATGGTACGCATTTACCTGTTTTTGCTTCAAATGACAGTATATCCTTCGCTAAGCTATCCAAGCACCTAAAAGCGTGCTTGGTTTGTAGTTACGAAAGGTCTATGCTCGCGTACCACTTTCTGTGGCAATGCAGTCAAAGCTATGGACGCACGGGTGATCGCGTATGTTGATCGCCGATCAAAGCTGTGCACGCGCACCGTTCCCTACTTCTAAAATACTACAGAAAGTTGTCCACAATTATACCAGGTGGTTTGTTTTTGAGACGTTCTCCTTCTCTTCCTTGTCGTCGTCTGTCTTTACCTCAGTCTCGGGTTTTTCACTAAAATGGTTTGTTTACATTCTTAGATATAGCACTTTTATGTTTTGCATTTGCTTTTTATGAACCTACAATCGCGAAGTTTTGACTATGATATACGTTCCACCTATGGGCACCCTTGTGAAAACGTTCACTCTTGTTGGTTCATTTGACTTAATTTTACGTTGTTTTACTACTGAGTTGCACTCGCGAAAACCCTGCTTGTGGATATGACCTCTAAGAAAATTATCGTAAACGTGTATGATAGGTCTTTAAGCTATCAGTTTGATTAACTCTAATGGATCAAATTTGATTATGCAGTTGTTCATAGAACAACAGTCGAACGTTTTCTAACTGCGGCTTGGTTACCTAGTCGGTTAATGTTCAAGAATAATAAGGTGACACTGCAGAATCTCAGACACCGTGCTTGAAAAATCAGAGGTGCCTAAATTCATAATATGTGACTAGCTAATCTTGAGCGTATCACTTGCTAGGTAAACAGTTATCTGTCCGGTGATAACCGAGGTTCTGGCTATGCAGTCTGCAACATATTTCAAAGATAGATGCACACGTACTAAGGAACGCGGCGAGCAAATACACTTCGAACAAAGCAATAAAAAAGGATACATAAAATAATGGCCCGGTCAGTTTGATCAACGCGTGCTGCACTGCAAAGCCGGGCTTTGGTTCTCGATGATTTATAGACGTAACATGCTATTGCCGCAATATTTAAAAAAAGGCGTCTGGGCGCCTTATTTGCGAAGCACGACTCGGTTGCAGTGCCTGCGTCGGATAGTCTGGACTTTTTGTGCACAATATATTCACTTTATAGTGTTTTCCGGTTCATGCAACGGCCATCGTATTCCGCCATAGCGCTGCCGCGGCTGCCGCGGCGCAACGGCTTTTTTCCAGAAATCAATTTGTCAGCCTCTCGTTCATAAATCACAGCAGTACGAGACACCTCATACGGACACTTTACGGCTTCCATCGAAACAAATGGTCCTCAGAATACGACGCAGACGAGGCTCCCTTCCATGTTTCCTCTTTATTCAGTACCTCGACTAGGTTGGGGAGTTACTCCAAAGCACACACAAAAAAAAAGCTATAAAAACCAAATTTATGGTCGCCGAAACTTCAAGCAAAAAACAAGCACAAAAAACAAACAAAAACTTGTGAAGTGCATTTTTTTAGGCTAGAGTTCGATAGAGAGTATACAATGTAACGGAACCATTATTTTGAGCAGATGCCAGAATAGTGTTGAATCAGTCAATGTAGGGAAAAGAGTACAGGCAACAAGAAAGGGGAAAATAAGGGCTGTCTACACCTTCTCGTTTCAAGTGACTTCAGTAAATTGCCATTTATACTATACCTGATGCACCATATGCTTGTCTGTGGCTTACCTCGTTTCAGTTAGAGTGGATCTGGGAGTTGCGCTGCTATTGATCAGAGCGTAATCCAATGCCATGTGAGGTTTCACCTGACCCTTCGAAGGGGCGGAGCAACGCGCTGTCTCGCGCTTGTGACGTCATACATTCAAAGCACTTGATTGGCTGATGTAGCTCGTAGCGTCCGCTGTGGTCCATCGTAAGATGGAACGGTGTACACAGTAGGGAACCATTCAGTAGTATCACATAAATAAGAGTGATTCCAGGGCAAGCCAACAACCCGGAACGTATCGACATGATATTACATTTAAAAAAAGAACAACCTTAGATAAACAAAGATTTTCTTACGGTGATTAGATGCAGCCGCATCACACTAAATGGAGCATAGGCGTGAATTTCAATCCAGAAAAAAACACTGAAGCATAAGAGCACTCGTGCATGTTTATGTCAACGAAAGATAGAGTAAAACTATAATGGTACTAACCAAAGAAAACAAATATTTTGACAGAAGCCAAACGCCCTTATGAACATACAGAAGAAAGAAAATGCTAGGGCTTGGCTTGGTCCGTAGAAGCACTTTTATACCCTAGTGGCACCGGCACCTGAACCTGTGGTGAAGCGTAACTGCAGTTACGCTTCACCACAGTTCCTACCAGCATAACCGCTCATACACACTGAAGCGGATCCGCGTTTACGCAAAGCGGTTGCGAACGCGGTTGTATAAAGATTCAGTACAGTTGCACGCGCACTCGAGGTCATCGAGTGCGCGTGCAATTGTACTGGATCTTTATACAACCGTGTTCGCAACCGCTTTGCGGACGCGGATCCGCTTCCAGTGTGAATGAGCGGTAAGGCCTGTACTCACATGCAGCGAAGCGCTGATGTAGCGCTGCTCACGTGTCGTCAGCTACTTATCATCTGCCATGAGTAACAGTTTTGACGGTGCTATATAAAGCTGCGTGAACGCTCCAGTCACCACGCGCTTAGGGCGAGGTCAGCGCTATGCTTGTAGCGATCCGCTGCGCGTGTGAAGAGGCCTTTACACTCTCTGACAGCTATTTCAAAGAAGTAAAGAATGCGCGTGCACAGCTTTGATGAGTACTCAATATGCAGGAAACGTAGGCGCGCCCATTGCTTTGACTGCAAAGCCACAGAACGCGGTCAAAATTATGAAAGGGGGATGGTTCTAGTTTTGGAGAAATTAACATGCGACTGCACTGTTTTTATGACGCTGCTCCAGGGAGCGTGAAGGTTTTGTACTCATGCGATGAGTGTTTGGCGGTAATCTATGTGGCCTGAAGACGCGATATTACCCTTAACTTGATTTATTCAAAGTGTGGTCATGTTTGTGACCAACAAGTACACGAACATTGTTAGTTCTAGCAAGGAAACTACAAGTTAACAGTGATATGTGAAATGGCGCAATCACAAAGGTAGGAGGAAGAATGATGCAGGACAAAGCGATAGCTCTCAAAGGAAGATTTTACTACAATTAAAGGAATTGTAGTAAAATCCCTAGTTACGAGTTAGCACTCCGTCCTCTCCCATTCTTTTTCTTATCTTTGTAGGCTGCACTATTTTAGTTCAGTATGTACAGTGCATCATCAACTAGCCCAGCTATCAATATTTTTTACAGTACCAGTGCCCTTTGAACGAGGTGATTGTGAGCCGTAAAACTCACTTACTGGTCAACCCAAGCATATCGTTCCGTCAGAAAGGAAAGCTAGCAAAACCTAATAAGAAAGCCTAAAAAAAAAAAAATCCACTCAGTTGTTGCAACTGACGTTTGGTTAAGAACATAGCTTGTTCGTTTTCTTATTTAAAGGTCGGCCACAGCGTCTGGTGAGACGCCATTTTCAGATAAGAGCGGTCTTCAGGGTGAAAAAACCATACTCTTAGGTTTTTTCCATATTTTACTTGAACTAGGGAGCACTTAGAGGAATTAGATTGCTGCCGTTTTAATACACTAGGAATTGGCATTACATTGGAAGAAAGTAAAGTACAACTCCCATTTACTTTCGAATCCACCTGAAAGAGCTCGCCATTCAAGAGCCAGAGAAACGAAGAATAATGAGACTGCATTTTTATTTGTAGGTTTCGCAGGGGAACTAAGAAGAAAATACCTATGGGAACTGGCTTTGAAGGTGGTTAAATTGCGTTTTTATATTTCGTTCGTAACTTTAAGTAAGAGCAAGCAAAATGAACACCAACGCAAAAACGTTTAGCCCCTTTCTTTCTTTCTCTGCCCCTCCATCTATCATTATTTTATTTTCTATTCTGCCGAGGTCTAGTTTTCCTCACCTAACAACCTGACTTAAGAACATATCGATAAAGGTTAAAAAAAACAACGAAAAGGCCAGATTGCTGGGTGAATGCAGAATTGGGCCTCTACCGGGGGCTTGTTCTGTGTTCTCCCGGCATGAGTATGATAGATGACTTTTCCTGCAAAAGAAGATGGGTTCTGCTCCATGTTTCGAATTCCACTCGGCTTGCAATCTTGGTTTTTTAAAGATAGAATACAATCTGCATTGCGAGTCACTCACACACAGAAAAGAAAACCAGCACTGAGTTCAGACTTGCACGATATTCGTGTAGACTTATCTATGCAAAACGCTCGAGGCTCGCGTTTTAACCACACTTGACGAGAGAATCTGGGCAGGTGTTCGAATTCAATTTCGGTGGGCTGCAATACCGTTCGGAATATTAAAATGACTTTGAAGCCACTTCGTCGGGAATACATTAAAACAGTTTTCCCAAATATTAAAATAAAATTTACTTCAACATTATTATTTAACGAAAACTCAAGCTTATGTTGATGATGCAATTAATGCAAAGGTGCAAGCCAGCTGCACGAAAATAATGATAATAATCTCCAGAGAAGGAGAACAAAGGGGAAAATGGACAAAAGGACAAACAGCAAATCTTCAAGTTTTACAAACGATCTCTAGACAGAGAATACTGATATATGAAATAAGGCTCATTACCACATGATCGTGACAACATATATGTTTTTTTCTCGAAAATTATCCTTTTCACTGGAGATTACTGAACTGAGCAGATAATTTCTTCGTTACATTAGTCGAACTCCTTTTTAAAGTAAAAAATTATAAATATATCTTATTGAGGGCTCTTCAAGGTAGAGACTACTAAGTACTAACAAATAAATATAGTATTTGCAAAAGTCCTAAAACGCTGTTAGAACTTCAGATTGGGCGAGCTGGTTGTTCATATTTGTCGACGTTTAGCGCACTCAAAAAACTGTCACTCAAGCATTCACACACCCAAAGAACACACCTCTCACACAGCGCTCACTAACAACTTTGTATTGCGTGTTTAACTTCGGCTTCATTTACCACGCGACACTGAAAAGAGCGAGAAGGTACCGCGGTTGCTCGCCTGCCTTGGCCAATCTCCTTGGCCCACTCGCAGTCGCCTCCAAGGTCGCCTCTGTTGTTTACTAGAACCGGTAATACCTTGAATTCCCGGCGTCCTTTCGGCGCCGCGGACGGGCGCTGAATGCACGCTTCGGAAAAGGTATATTAAAATCAACCTCGTCTTTGTTGAAGCGATCGCTCTGCACTTCCTTAGTACGAATAATTCAATGCAAGACTGTGCTTCGGCAATGTCTGTTTCGTGAAATTCTGGTCAGTCGCTGCAGAACCCACCATTTGAGGTTGCGTTTAGCACCGATAGGGCGTTGTGATACTCAAAGTTCACGGAATGCATAACTACGTCTAGAAACGAGTTTGGTTCCGAACGGACGACCATAGGCGTCAAACAATCCACCAGAAGAAAATCAGCACTCATAGATCATTATCAAATATGCATGATGTAAATTACCCTTGTAATCTGAAACAAAAACATCTTCGTCGGTCTTCAAATATCTGCCCTCGAACACGTTCGTTTCTTCCTCTCTCTCTCTCTTTTTTTCTTATGCAAACTTGTAATTGTTTTTTCAATCAAACTAACTGAATCGAATAAAAAAAAAAACACAACCGTCTTGCCCTGTTGAATCTTGATAATAAATTGACTGGAGCTCCTAAATGTAAACAGAAATACTCCCCTTCACGTATACGCACATGGTAAACACCTAAAATGTACAAATAATAAAAGACTAATAGCGCAGTTGATGTCACCCGTGCGTGTATTGCGTTTACAGGTGCAACGAGCATAAAGATGAAAACCAAGTGTTTCCGCCTTTTTTTTCACACCCATTAGATTTTTTGGCAGAGGAGGAGCATCGTGAATATACCGATTTCATTAAGCGTTCGACGCATGCCTGGAGCCGCCATAATTTTAAGGCTCAAGAGGCGGGCGACAATGTTCCAGACGTCCCGTCGGCTGCAGGCGCAGAGTTTCAGCGAGGTTGTGGAACGCGCTGCAAGACTAAAGTTCCGTCGAGACATTGCGGCAGCCATGGTGCACCCAAACTGGCTGGGGAAATATGTCCATTGCAATGCAGCTAGTGCAGGGCAGCAGAGCTTCACTTTAATATCGCGTAGTTTACACTTTGTCGTATTATTCTTTTTTTAATTATCGGCTCCAAATCGCAATTGTTTCATAATCACAAGCTTCAAACTCCATCTGATATTTGTGAATTACAGAGGAGGTGATTCCATCATTTACCGTTTCTTGCGTAGACATGGCGACTTGTCGATTTTGAGGGGTAATCGAGAGAAAAATAATATATTTTTTGCTTGTTTTCAGCTACTTTAATTAGGCATATGTACAAGATGCAGGCGCATCACAAGTGAAGTCGAGAAGTATTTCAGAGCGCTGGTAGCCTGCACGTAAAACGTCTGACGAACTTTAAGTCTTGTACTATTTGAGCGTGTTGGTGCTTTTTAAACATTTAGAAAGTGGAGAAACATAGGGGACGATACAGAAAGGACAAAGATTTTCCTGTCTGTATCGTCCCCTATGTCTCCCCACTTTCTAAATGTTTGAACTTTAAGTCCTTTAAGTAAAAGCGCCGAATAAGACAAGGACAAAGAAGTGGAACGACACAAGGCGCACTCGCAACTGTTGTTTATATTGAAAAAAGACACGTGCGAGTTTGCTGAACTTTAAGTCGCACGTGTTTTTTCTAATAATCTCTGACAGAATGATGACGGCTGATTCACAGTTTTCCCGCATCCAGCGCATTCTTCACTGCTTCGGTGACACTTCAGTGTCTCGTGAACCTCTAGCGTGCCCGCGTGGCGAAAGCACGGGGGAAGGCAACAAGCGCGTGCTGGTGGTCGGGCGT
>JAZHYW010011978.1:0-75451 GCA_037355805.1 Ixodes ricinus
GACCGTTTTCATTTTCCGCTCCGCTCTGAGGGTGCCACACTGCGCATGCGCGGCCCGCTTCACCGAAATGGAAAGCGGAGGTCGAAAAACGCGTTTTAGTAGACCGTTTTTCTTCAGCGTAAGAGCGTTTGGAGAGCGTTCGAAAATTCGCTTGCGTAGCCCCACCAGTAGACGTTTATAGTACTAGTAAGACAACAAAAAACTAAACGTTAACACCAAGAATGTGAAGGGAGCGTGTTTGTAAAGGTAGTAAAAACGAAGGCGAGAAAAATAAACACAAAAGAGTAGGCACACACCCGAAGATTATTAAGCTATAAAATATAAATGTAATCGTTCCTCCCTGTGTGCGAGTGAAGCCGAAGGTATAAGCATGAGCATGTTGATCTCAACGGTACTTGCACTGCACGAGCGCGCGTGCTGGTCAAGGACGCTGAAAGGCCGGCACTCGCTCATGTAGCTTCTGCTCCACTCGAAGTAAAACTGAAACAGATTTACGTATTCGAAGTAGAAATGAGTATGTATACATGCATCATCATGCATGTATATACTCATCAAATTATCATGTTCACTAGACGCGGCACCGCGGGCCTTCATGGTACGGGCTGCTGCCCTTCCGCGGTGCCGCGGCTCTCTAGAGCCAAATAAATAAAGACTAAAAGACTAAAAATAAAAGAAAAGGACGAAGTTTGCGCATTCCGAGTACACCCTTTTGCGAAGTACGAGTACAGTGTTGCTCAAGGCTAGCAAGGCACCTGCACGATGAATCCCCGCGGTTCTCAAGGAAGGAGACTTCTACTAAGGAGATTAAGCTGGCGAGACATCAATGATTTCTATCCCTCATGCCATGAAGCGCCGAAGCTTCCTTTACGAACGTGGTTTGCTGGAAATTGCCAACATAGAAGAGAAATCCTTTAGGAGGCAATCCCGCTTAAAGAAGGACCTGGCTGCTCTGCAAGTGCGCCTCCAAATCCCAGCACCTGACAGATCGGCGCAGGGTGTTGCCAATCTGGAGAGACGCTTTGCATGGATCTTTGTCGACTGGCCTATCGCAACCGTCTGCTCGAACTTGGATGAGCGTTTGGATGGAACTTGTCGGTGTTCTCCAGTATTGTGAACCTCATCGTGGGTCACATCAACGAGAGGTTCGGCCACCTGCTCGCTGACATGAACAAACATAGGTGGTTGACCCTGGCGAAACTGGAGCTGTGCTCACAGGTGAGACCCTGCATGGTTTGTGTAAATTTCGCGTTCCCATTGATCTTAGCACAGCTGCTCTGTATAGTAAAAGTTACTTTTTTTTTGATACGCCAATAATTTACGTCTTCACTTTTGTTTCGGCACAAAAAAAACAACAAGGTGTACATGGGCAGTGTCAGGACAAGTCATGACGAGCGCGTTTGTAATCTGTGAGTTTTAGTACGCCACTTTTATGAGCCCTTTATGCTCTACTTTACGCTCTGCAAGAAGCATCGTCCCCACCGCGCATGCGTGGCCCGCTCTGAGTTGGAGCGTATAGTTAGCGGAGTGAGCGTGCGCTCCGCTTCACAACTTGCAGAGCGGACTGCCCTCAGCGTCCTCAGCGTGATCGCTTAGATCTCAAGATGGCTGCACTTACTCAATACGCGTCGATGTTTTTCACCGTGACCTCAGCTTGAAAGAGGCCGAATCAAGAAGTAAAGCGTACGTCCCACGCGTGAAAAGTAAACCATTCCATTTGAGTTCTATGTAACACAAAAGAACATAATCAAACGAAGTGAACGAGTATCACCTTGCAACCACGGTGTCTGTAAATTCGCCGCGTTTTTGTGGACCTTCTATGGCTATGCAGTCAGATGTACGGGAGCGCATGCTTGAACGCCGATTATACCTGTGCACGCGCCCTCCTGTTGAAAATGCCACTGAAAGCTGACCACGAGCATAGCGCTTGCAAGCCGCACCAAAGAAACCATTCCTCTCAACTTTATTTATTCATATTCGCTCGTAATTTTTGAATTGTTTAACTTTCCTCCGGAAATGTTCTCCTTGAATTTCCTTGGTAGATTTAGAAAATAACAGAGACTTGAATGCAGCCTTTTTTAAAGTGCATGCCATGCTGCCACTATTCTTCGAGGCCGCCTTATTGTGGTCAAGCGTCTAGGGAGCAAGAGAGCTGCGTCATTGTTTGTCGCGGGTGCGAGTCTAAATGTATTAGACACGAATGCTGCGTCAATGCTGGATATGAACTCGGTTCTGGTCACAAGTCTCGCACTAAAAGCGATGCCCAAAATATGGCGGCCGAATATGTTACCCGGCAGTGATTTGAAAAGAGTTACCGAAAACGGTCGAAAGAATATTCCACGTCAAGTTTTTGTCGGGTGAAAACCAGACAGGCATAAACAATGCAAAATTTATCAAACACAACACTAGACTTCTAAGCAATAGCGATAGACTAGAACGCTTTTCAGAAGTTTCGTTTTGAATTCCGGTGTAGCGGGCCTCGCATGCACAGTTTGACGGCCTCAGAGCTTAGCGAAATTAAAAAAAACAACTAAATCTTCTTTTTTTTTTGCATTTACGATAAAAAGTGTTTTACAGCCCTACCATAGAAATGCACTTTATCTTATATGAGTAAAAAGTCCCATATCACATGTTTTGGTAGTGTTTAAATACTGCAGTGTTGTAAGAGTGCCTTTTTTTCTTTTTGTTAGGCCGTCAGAGACAAGGGAGCACCCCTGGACAACTGTTGGGGTTTCGTTGACCGCACAGCATGCCCATATGCCGTCCATCGAAGAATCAGAAGCCATACTTTTCTGGTCACAAGACGGTGCTCGTCGTGAAGCCCCAGGCAGTGATGTGCGCAGAAGGCATAATTTGTCAGCTGGACGAACCCTACAAAAACCTGGGGCATGTTTTTATTTTTTTAATATTAGAATGCGTAAACTGATCACACTGGATCATATCCAAGCTTTTGTACTGAACGAAATACTTGTCCAGCTAAGCTGAAAGGCATCAAGAAATATTTTAATAAAAAACATTTACTAACGACTCCCATTTTACTTCTCAGATGTGCGTGTGAATATTGCATCTAATCAAATTACAGTGTTACTGTTGACTTCAGCATTGTAAAAGTAGCCTGTGTTGCGTGGCCTTCTATTGCAAGAAAACACTGTAGCACAAGTGAGGCTGAAACTAGGAGGGAGCTTAAGCCGAAAAACGCACTTTCAGAAACACACAAAAGAAATGAAAAGAAGTGTAGCCAAGCAAAATGGTTTCATGTCATCCTCCAAGGCAGATACATACACTGCGCTCCACTGTTAATACGAACACGATAAAATCGCTTTTATTTGCAGTTTATTTCTTTGACAGCTATTGAGAGAGCTGAAAGTTTGTCGCTCAGATTAGTGCCCCAAACGAGCGCTTTATTCCATACCAATAGGTTGCTGTCAGCCCCTCGAATTTAAGCTGAAAAATAAAAACAGGATATTGATAGTTCCCGCTATCAATGTCGCGCAGTGTACATAAACACCAGATACCCTATCACAAACCGAAGCATACGAAGAAGAAAAAACTCATTTCATTCGGAAAACAAAAAAGTAGAGACATAAATGGAGCACTCACTTTCGCTAATTTGCACTGTCTTGCCGCCTAAACCAAACAAAATATCTGTCCGTTTGCCGACCGCTTTAGTCTTTAGTCTTTAGGCACCATGGAAAGGCAGCAGCCCGTATTATGGAGGCCCGCGGTGCCGCGTCTATAGGAACATGATAATGTGATGAGTATGTACATGCAAGATGACGACGACATGGGTTGTTGGTATTGGGGAGGATGGCAGTCCGATTCGCAGAAGTCCAGATTTCGTGGAGGCGGATTGGGCGGGTGAGCAGCGAGCCAAGGGGATTTGGCACGCCGTTCCATCGGTGCATGAAGGAGCCCCAGGAACATGATGGCGCCGTTGCTCACTGGGGTCCACTGGGGTCAAAGCATCAGGCTCCAAGGAGGTAGCCCAGCCAAAGTAGAAGCTGCCGCCTCCGAGGAACCGAGGCCCAGGGCACAGATTGAGGCACCGCCGTCGCCCGGTGTGTCATCCTCTCAACGTCGTTGTCGCAATCTCGCATAGAAAAATCCAGCCCGCTGGCTTAGACTAGGCAGCACCTGTTCCCACCGTTCAGGGGCCGTGAAAGGATTGCGGCCAGCGATTTCCCGAAGCAGCCAGAGGTTCTCGATCACCCTGAAACGTTTTCTTGAGGACGCCATTTAAAACAAATTCTGCGCAGCCATCTTAGTGCAGCGAGGTTCATAGCGGTCAAGCGCGCTCCCAAGCATAAAAACACCATCTACTGAAGCTTTACTAAGAGTGGAACGTGCTTCCTAAAATAGCGAGGAAAGCGGAGCTGACGCTTCACGCTCAAATCTCAGAGCGGGTCGCGCATGCGCGATGGCGACTCCGCTCTCCATAGAGCGGAGCGAGAAAGCGAAAACGGTCTGCTAAATCTCCTTCTATTAACTGCGAGAAGAACGCACGCGATACTGATTTAACAAGAGAAAAAAAAGAGACTAATAAATGTCAATGAATCTCTCACTTTTTTAATGGTGAGAGGCACAAGAGACTGGTGTATTGTTTTTTGTCATCGTGTTGCTGATGTGGGGACCAGCGCTGCGTAAGGTGTAAGGCGGAGCGCGTTTGGAAACGGCCACAGGTGCCACTGCAACCGGCGAACACAAAACAAATTGTTTTTTGTAGAGGGCAGTTTATGTAGAAACAATTCCTCGATTCGGAGTACATAAAGCATTAAAATACGATATGAACACCGGGTAGCCCTACTTGCATCCCGGCGTGAGAAGCGGAGTGTCCGGCCGTCTTTTTTCTTGCATTTATGACCGAGACGGCAACGGAACGGGGAAGACTCCCACCCACTACGTCACAAAGAAAGTGCTACGGTGCTATGTTCGGGAGAAGCGTACCGCCTCAGCTTCGTCGTCTTCTTCGCTCATCGCACATCTGCCATCTGCCACAAATTCTCCTAGGGCACAGAACCCCAGCGCCACTTGCGGCATGTAGGTTGGCCGTCTTCACGCGACCCATTGTAAGCGGGCGCCTGCTCTTGCCACTACACCCGCTAGAACACTCTGCACCAACTGTAATCGCCATCTTGTCACCATTTTCTTTCTTTCTTACAAGAACGCAGCTAGCGCTGAACCACGAGATGAACATAGAGGGTCTAGATTGAAAAAGAGTGTCCATCCCAAACTATGGGGAGCGTTTGAATTTGTATGACCGACAGCTTCTGCGGCAATCGGTCGCAAGTGCGTATGCGCTGTGTTCTCGGGTAGCGAGGGGGAAAGCAGGAGGCCGAAATTATAGAGGAGGTTAAGGCTATAAGATGCGCGTGGTCGAAGGACCAACTTTAGCAGTCGCAGTGCGCTGACAAATAAACCTTGTGAGAAAATTATAGATCTGCTAAACACACATTATATTGCAAATATTACAGCGTTACGTCCTTCTTGTGATACCGCAGACGACAAAGAAGAAACATGTCACGTGACTCAGGGCCATTCGGCCAGCACCATCGCTCTGCGTTGCAGATGCGGCAGGCCGTCAGCGCAACGGCGCTTCTCTAAATTCAAACACCGAAACGCCATTCGCTAAAATTCAACCGAAAAAAGAAAACAACCTCTTCCCTCCATCGTCATCACCACCAGAACACCAACGAAGACAATCCACCCTATCATCGGCTACTCATGGACAACATCAAAAGCAAGACTCTATCTGCAGAACGCATGATAGTCCGTGTTCCACGGCTGGCCTGCAGCGCCGGGTGTGAAAAGAGCCCCTGTACCACGACATCGGGATCTCGAAGTACCAGAAAAGAGGACATTTACGTAATTCCAGGTGGGTCCAATCTGCTGACGAATGTGGCGAAACCCATGCCGCTATCCTTCGAATTCTGTTCAAGCGAAGAACTACTGCAACTAGACGACAACTTTGGGCCTGAGCTACCGACTTGCAAGAATCGAGTGCAGGTGGGCACCAGGATGCAACAGAAGGACAGCCCTGATGCCACAGTGCGAGCGATTGAGCAGGCTAGCTGGTTTCAAAAGGCCGACTCCTTGGATCCCGGTTCCGAGTTGATACGCGGACCTGGAAAGAAGCAAATGACGTGTCCAGATTGCGTTCTAGAACTTATCCGTAGAGAGAAGCGACGCTCACAAATGCCTCTGGTTCGTCAGCCTTCTCAAGCTGCCGGGGAACAGACAATGGTGATAGAGATGCCACCCTCCTCAGAACAGTATCTCAGAGGGCCGTCTGCAAACAGAGAAGTGTGCATGCCAGGTGTGTCTGGTGGGTCTTCTGTTACCGTCATTCAGCGAAACAGCACTACAGAATTTCGACCTGGAAGGTGCAAGATATGCGGCACCTGCAAGACGTGTTGGACTCCTAAGTTATCATAGTTAAACGATATGGTCAACACAGTACAGAATAACTTTAAGGCCCGTTCACACTCTTTCGACCGAGTAAGACCGAGAGAGACCAGACCGGTTTTTAAGCCTCTTGCGATCTCTTAGGACCAGCTCCGCTGTCGCGCATCCGCTCCTAAGAAGTCGCAAAAGGCTTAAAAACTGGTCTGGTCTCTCTTGGTCTTACTCGGTCGCAAGAGTGGGAACGAGCTTTACGTGCCATAATAATGATTTGCGTTTAGGCTGCCATAATAGGGGTGAAAAAACTGAAAGTATACAAAATGAGTTTTTATTGCCTTCTAGAAGCATTGCCAGTTTTACCTACAAACATTTCGGCAAGTTAAAAGAAAGTATGTAAATGTTGTATATTACATAGAAAGCGCTTTGACAGAAATGTTGCAAAAATTGTTTGCGATAATCTACATTGCCATCGAAAAAAGAATACTGATATTTTAAGTTTCTTCCAATGAAGTTAATGTGGAAAGTATTGTTCGTCACGAATTCGCCCACTTCCCTGTCAAATCCTCTCAGAAAATGTTTTAACCTGCATATTACAGCCTTTAGAAACGAAAGATTGCAAAGAATACAATTTTGTCATTGCCATGCGGTTCCTGCCAACATATCTATACCTCGAGGCCAGTCACCAAAAATATTTTCCCTGCTGGGCGAGTACCCACGACCGCTTGAGACCCAAATGTGCCTAAGGCATGGTTTGGAATCTATCTTCGCTTAAAAGATGTCATGTTTTTTGTTTTGTTTTTCGTATTTTTTTACGGTGTACTTCGTTAGTTCTGCATACTCTGAAAGATCGAACAGTCAACCAACTCGCAGCCTACTTTATGTGTGGGGAAGATACGTATACATTTAGTTCGCCACAGCTGAATTTAGAAAAAAAACTGTCTAAACAAACAAATATTTTTCATTGTTGCACTCTTTATAGGAACACCATAAACAGCTGCGGTGTCAACAAAATCGACTGATCCGTGTTTGACGTTCTTCGGCGGCAGGGAGTATAAATCATCTCGGGTTAAATTATTGTTCTTTGCAGAAAAAGGTTGGAGCGGCCCAGTGCGCGCGGAGGGCAAGCACTCGAGTGCTTGGCAGATTGAATAAAAGTGTGCATATTCAGGTGTCCAGCCCGTCAAGTGCTTCTTGCGGGCGAGCAGTACGTGTTGATCCCCCAAACGTCAGTGCTACGTGTACCTGGCTAGGGCACTATTTGCTTATTGCGGACGAAGGTTGGCTGGCGCGTCGTAGGTGATAATGAGAATGTGAATGAAGCTTATGGCTTCAAGATGCAATGCAACTATTTTGGTTCTGTCAATAAAAACCGTTTGCAATTATTCTTTAACATTAACGAACTATCAAACTCGGATTAGTTTTTTTCCTAAAATTGGAATGTGTGTATGTTTATACAGCCTAGAACTTAGTCTGCCTCAACGGGCGACTTGTCTCCCATCTGTAGGTGAAACTTTTAGCCAGTGCAGTATAACCGCTAACAGTAATAATTGGTTTGTGTGTATGTTTATACAGCCTAGAACTTGGTCTGCCCCGACGGGCGACTTGTCTCCCATCTGTAGGTGAAACATATAGCCTGTGCAGTACCACCGCTAGCCTGGGGTCTTTAACGTGCACCACGCAGTAGTGATACACGACCGCACGCCGGTACGACGCTCATCCAGATTGAAACGGGCAGGGGTGGGGATTGAACCCAGCATCCCTGGGTTCTACTGTCCGAGCTTTCGTTCCACGTGCTCGGAGCTGGTGCTCCGAGCCCATTCGACCACCGATCCCCAAGTCTTTTTTTCTACACGCCATGGCAGCCGCAAAAATAATGTGAGAAAAACGAGCGTCGTTTTCCTAAATAATAAAGTTGTGTGGATGTTCATACCGCCGGAAGTTAGTCATCCTCAATGGGCGTCTGGTGTCTTAGCTCTAGATGAGAAACTTAACCAGTGAAGTACAACATCCTAGCCTGAAGTCTTCAACGTGCACCACGAAGTAGTAATACACAACCGAAAGCCGGTTCGATGCTCATCCAGATCGAAACGGGCAGGAATGGGGATTGAACCCAGGATCCCTGGGTTCTGCAGCGCGAGCTGTATCTCCCCGTGTTCTGAGCTGGTGTGCGCTAAAGTCACTGGATCCTAAGAAAGCAGCGCCATTGGTATGCCTGCCTGCTAGCCGAGCACAAACAAATACTAACACACGACCAAAACCTGGCAAGGCAAGCGGCTAGTCGGTTTCTGTTGCTATGCTAGTTGCCATTTCGGCCCCTTCAAATCTTCGAAGCTTCGAGAGGAACTGTAGCAAATTTCGTTAGGGTCGTTCTAATCCAATCACACCAAGATCACCATAGATCATCATCGTACTGAAGGCGTTCCTCGCCAATATAAGCGTCTTTGGCACTGTGTATCTTATCAACTTATCAATTGTGCCCGTCTCCGCGGATCTCTTACTGTTATATTGTTCTCCTTACGTATTTCGAAACAAGAAAATTACTTTTCGATGCCTCCAAGCACCGTGGTGGTGGTACTTAGATGTACCTTTGTTTCGCCGGTGTGTGGATAGCGAAATCTTGGTATACAGGAAACGTGTCTATACACCATTCCAATATCTACAAGTCGGCAGCCCAGCGTGCGATCTCCTCAGCCCAGCACGCGCATGTTCGTCACTTCGAAAAGTCAGCAAATCACGCGCCAAACGCACGAACACTGAAAATGGAACCGGCCTGAAGTCCTTTTACAAAAAGACCCGTCAACAGCGAATTTAGATTGGCTCACCAAGAAGGAAGAGGTCAACGAGAAATTGCTCATTTCATGAGCCAAAATAGCGACGATACAAGGAGCTTGGCTAGCTTCGCGCTATTTTCCCACGATCCAGTTAATAGAGAGTTTTAGTAGATCGTTCCGATGACTCCGATAACGATACCCGATACTCTGCCTCGCCTTTCCGCTATATCGTATATCAGTCACGATAATCGTAGGGAGTTCGCGATACGACTTCGATACATCCTCTGATAGCGCGCTTTAGTAGCGCATAGCGGACGTTTGATACCGATATACGATACTCCATATGTGCCACCGCCGTAGCGCTAACATATATAGTATCGTTGATCGGCGGTATCGGAGGTATCGGATACGATACTACTAACAACTCTCTAATAGAAGAGTTTTGGGTAGATCATTCCGGATACCTCTGATACCCACGATAACGATACTATATATGTAAGCGCAAAGGCGGAGGCAGAGTATCGGGTATGGTTATCGGAGTCATCGGAACGATCTACTAAAACTCTCTATTATGCTCCCCTCTACGCTGTACAGCCGATGACAGAGGGTGTGTCTGCGAAAACTCCGCACCGGAATGGCCATGACCTTAGCCAGAAGAAACAAGAAAAAAGACAACGAAGAAGAAGACCCACAAGCCGGATTATGGTGAAGAATGCCTTGTGCCAGCGGATTCACAACATATCTTCTGGGAGTGTCCCAGTAGTGAAATAGAAAGAAACAACGCTTTGCAGTCGCTCTCCCAACACGTGAGACCAAGCTGCTTGAATGTGATCTTCCCCGTCCGCTGCCCCGAACACCGGAAGGAAATTTTAGGTTCTCTGGGGAGCTATGTTGCACGTTTTGGACTCCCAGGAGACTAGGAAGAAGGAAGTGACGTCAACAAAGCTCTTTGGATGTCGATTGGTGGAGTCGCAGATGACGGTGAGTTTCCGCGATGTGTGATACGTTCATTCACACCCACGTCACTTCCTTCTCCCTAGTCTCCTGGAAGTCCAAAACGGGCAACATAGCCCCCCTGGGCCCGTTTGCTCGAAGCGCTAACCGCGGCTAAAGTTAGCCGCAGTACCTACGAGAGGGATTTTAAAATCACGTGACTGGCTCGGTAGGGATGCGGAGAAACATGGCGGTGCCCCGGTGAGTGAGCGCCGCTCGCGCTTTGGAACTAATATGTCGTTGTAGCTGCAATATCGGGCGCGTTAGTCAGCAACGAATGGTGCAGGAGCCTTTCGCTTTGCATTTCCTCACTTAAATCTCAAAGCATGGGCAATAACCTCGCCGCATTTTTTAGATAGTCTTTCGATTCTGGCCATTCCTAAGCCTAAATGAACGCGATAATTGTCGGCATGGCAACGTCTTTGGAAAGTGGATTGCCTTGACTCAATCGGCCGGGTATTGATAGTACACAAAGGCTGCGTTCCAAATCTAACCCTAATGGATCCGAGTTACTCCGGCGGGTCGTGTCAGGTGACAACACCGATTTAAAAACGCTGAACGCGGGTAGGTTTTGGAACGCCAAGGTACAAAACCCTTACCCTGGAGTAAGATCGAGTAAATTTTGGAACACGGCCAAAAGCAGACAGCGTCCCACTAAATTTTTTCTAAATTACCCAAGTATTAAGGAGACCGATAGAAGTGTAATTCTACGGTCCACGCTCGCTGGCCTTCTTTTTATAAGACTCGAAGTAGATAATCATAATAAGGCTTTGGCGAACGCGCGTGCAAGGCAAAATTTGTTTTAGACTTTTTGCTTTAGAACACTGCTGCAGACGCCAGCACGTGCAACGCGTGTAACTACACTCGCAGCATGCACCTAGGCGCTTGGGAAACTTAGAAAAAGGTCTAGTGGGACGCTGTCTGCTTTTGTATGCTATCAATACCCGGCCGATTGAGTCAAGACAATCCACTTTCCAAAGACGTTGCCATGCCGACAATTATCGCGTTCATTTAGGCTTAGGGTTGGCCAGAATGGAAAGACTATCTAAAAAATGCGGCGAGGTTATTGCCCATGCTTTGAGATTTAAGTGAGGAAATGCAAAGCGAAAGCCTCCTGCACCATTTGTTGCTGACTAACGCGCCCGATATTGCAGCTACAACGACATATTGTTTTAAAGCGAGCGGCGCTCACTCACCGGGGCACCGCCATGTTTCCCCGCATCCCTACTGCCCTACCGAACCAGTCACGTGATTCAAAATCCCTCTCCTAGGTACTGCGGCTAACTTTAGCCGCGGTTAGCGCTTCGAGCAAACGGTCCCTGATCGACTACATAAAGTCTGCAGCGCTTGTGCATCGTATAGGGGGATCGGTGGCCGAGTGGGCTCTCTGAGTGGGCTAAAGCGCACACCCAGCTCGACGCGCGTGGAGCGAAAGCTCGCGCTGCAGAACCCAGGGATCCTGGGCTCGAGCCCCACCCCTGCCCGTTTCGATCTGGATGAGCATCGTACCGGCGTGCGGTCGTGTATCACTACTGCGTGGTGCACGTTAAAGACCCCAGGCTAGCGGTTGTACTGCACTGGCTAAATTGCTCATCTACAGCGAGTGACTCGTCGCAACTTCAAATGGCTGACCAACTACACGCTGTATAAATATCCCCACAACCCCAATTTTTTTGTAGATCGTATATCTTCACTTTTCTCCCCAACCTTATGTCACCAATGCCTAGTTTCAAGGGCGACGGGCAACCCCCTCCTCCTCCCCAGTTCGACAAAACAAGCATTTTCTTAACTAAAGTTTAGTCTGCTAAAGCCCTCTCGGCCAACGATCCGCCGGCGTTCTCCCAATCCACTTGTAGCCAGAACAAACAGCCACGTGAAGTAGAGCCGGTTATATGCCCCAAATGCGTATCATAGCCAGGCGTCGGCGTTGGCAAAGAACAGGACACGCGCTGTGTTCTGCACATTGGGCACATTATGAAGATTCGGCTAAAGTGACTTTAGATTCGACTACCCGTCGTCGCAGCGATTAGGCCCTACGAGATACTATACTCTGTTCACCCTTAAGCCGAGACTGCAGCGAATGCCACAATCACAAGAGATCGAGGTCACTGCTTTGAAGCGTTCTTCAGCAGTACGAGCACTCGCGATGGAAACGCACGTCTCAAAGCCAGGGCCACTCCCCTGCCTGTTTCGATCTCGATGAACATCGTACCGGCGTGCGGTCGTGTATCACTACTGCATGGTGCACGTTAAAGACCCGGGCTAGCGGTTGTACTGCACTGGCGAAATTTCTCGTCTACACCGAGTGAATCGTTGCATCTTTGAAATGGCTGACCAACTGCACGCTGTCTAAATATACCGACAACCCCAATTATTTTTTAAAGCCAGGATCGCGGGCTAGCTCGCGCTTGTAGCTTTGGCTGCAGTGACAGCTTAAGGGTGACTAGAGTATACCTGAATGTATATCGAGGCATTGATTGCCACGAGCTTAGATTAAATAGTCACACAGTGTCGTGTGCACTAGTGTCACCGAATGCTCTGAGTAGTGTCCACTGTATGAGCCGCATTTATATATCGTCACGGCGGGAATCGGAAATTTTGATGACGAAATTAACAAAATTTTGGAGCTCGCCCTATCGCAGAAATTTAGTAGACCAAAAATAGACGAAAACAGAGGTTCTTAATTTTAGTATCGATTGTTATCCATTTTCTGTTATGCGTTACAGTATTATAGGTTATTGATGTATTAATACAAAAGCACGCATCCCGTGTCTCTTTTTTGATACTCCATTAGCCTTTGTAGTCAAGATACTGTTTTAGAAATGGTTGTTACAACGCGAGGACGTTGTACCAAGATAAAGCAAAATTCTATATAAATTTGTTTTATGTATTTGAAAATAAAAAAAGCTACGTTTAAGATCGTACTTACAACTTCAGAACAAAACAAATTGGTCTTCGAAGCGTACGCGCCGGACACAAAAGAAGACGACTTTACGAAAGCATGCAATCATTGATCTAATCGGCTCGAGCTCGTCATTCCCGTTTTGTCACCCGGCTTGACTACTGCTCTCGTAATCAGTCAACCATTCTTAAAATTAGGGATCTAACTTCGACAGCAATCAGTAAATAAAGAAATTCGCTTGGCGACGCACCAGCTTCATCAAAAGACCCAAGCTTGGATGCCCTGACCGCAACCCCAAGGAGAGCAAGTAGTCATGTGTAGCCGCGATGAAACCAGGTCACCCTACCCGGGATACGTCGTCCAGCCGCCGAACGAAGCTCGGGGCAGCAGATCAGTCAATGGGCCCCAACGACGACAACCTCAGTATTTTTACGGATGCCCAGACTTCCCGCTGGCTTCGAGAGCCACCATCAGAGAAAACGAGAGGGGTAACCAGTCCTTGGTGCGAACAGAACCCAGAGGGAAGGTCATTTACCTCGAGGAACTGCTTCAGCCACAGGGAGGCCGCAAGTCCGGACACGTATTGCCGATGAACCTGATAAAGCAAGGGCCACGTCTAGTCCAGGACACATCGAGCTCCTTCTCCGAGGAAGAGATGCAGCAACCGCGAATCATTCGGCTGGCAGCTCCGCGAAGACCTTACCAGGACCAAGCGCCACAGCCACAGATAATCCGCTTGGCTCGAGGAACTAGGAGTGCTTGCTCAGAAGGGGAACTGACATCCCAGCAGCCGGTGGTCCTAACAGCACCTCGGAGGCCGTCAATGCAGGATGAAGAACGCACGTCGCCACAAATTGTCCGGATCATTGACCCCCGCGATAGATTTTCTGTGCCCCGGACCCCGGGCGCAACAGTGCCCTGCGAAGAGTGCGTTCAGGAGATGATGAGGAGCAGAAGTCGCAACGCGTCAAGGCATTGGTAGCCAGTTGGAAAACATTCCTTTGTGAAACACAGACGAATCGGTCAACTTGCTTTAGGAACTACGTATTTGATTGGACCGGACGACAAGTACTGTATTTCGCATTTCGAATTGAGGCGAGGCTGATGTTCCTGTAGGTGAATGGTGAAAAAATTGAAAATAGGTCTCGAGTAGTGTATAGGTTGACTGTAAAGAAGAAGTCACAAAACACGGTTAACGTGCTTTGCATAATAACCAAAAGGGGACAATCCTGGCCTGAAGGGCGATTCACACACTTGCTTTGAGTCCGGTTGAGTGCCAGGCTTGCTATGGAAACAGCTGCTTCGGCTCAGCGCAGCTGGGTGAATCACCCTTTGCACGATTGGACGACTAGAACTGATTTAAACAATCTCGAGAGCCATGTTTGGAACAGAACCTAGTGAATATTTGAAAGTGCAACTTAAAAACGCGAAAAGAATATCCCGTGGCAAGCGAATAAACTACGTTCTAGCAATACTGATTTCTTCCATACTCCGTTTCACCTTATGTTGTACCGCAGCGAAGGCTAGAAGCGCGAGCTCATAGCGTTGGCAACTGCCCTTAGTGCACGAGAGCTTGTGCCGCCGAGATGTGTCCTAGAGCAAGGAGCTCGCGCTTGTAGCCTTTCCTGCGGAACAACACAAGGTGAAACAGAGTATAGTGATGGCTGGAATCATACGTCTTCAACGCCCTGCTCATGAAAAAAGGTTAATCTAGATTTTTGTTAAAATAATATGTTCCCTCTTCTTTTTTAATTCAGACAAGAAGGCGAGGCGCTTGACCTAAACATTAAAGCATCTTTCCGGAAAAAAAACAACAAAAAAAACAAGACCCCTTTCAAAGTTTTATGTGGGCCATTTCTGTAACAAGGTATTTGTTTACAATTGGGTAATTTATCCAGACCTCGCAAAACTAAGAGTGCGAGTACACAGCTTTCATCAACGCTTAAGGTAGGCGAGCTAACGGGCTTCTGTAGTTTCTGTATGCTTTTCTAAAAACGGCCAGTTCACACGAAAAAGAAAAAAAGAACCGTATAATTCCAGTCAGTTGCCAATTTACTGTAGTATTTGCAGCCGCCGTGAAGGAGTGAATGTCCGCCACACACGATACGTGCTAAACTTCATCTTCTTTTATTCCCAGCCCCATGGCTTATGCAAGACCAATAACATAAATTGCAATTTGCCAGACCGCCTAGACACGACTACCCTCTCGAATCGACCGTTCGTTAAGCAAAATGTATTTACAGAAGATTCCTTAGGCGATACTTTAACCATTCGAAGCGAAGAAAACAAAGTTGCCGTCTAAATCGGGTTTGGATAGTATGCTAGCGGGGTACCGTTGACTCAGTTGCTTGCGTCATTCCTTATTCGACTGACTGGTATTGGTCGGGCTACGTTCCAGGTGCCACCACCCAAGAGAGCAGCCGAAGAAGCCAACATATAAGTAGCCCGTCAACCACAAAATTAGCAGCCATGAGCGCAGGTCCCAAACGGGCAGAATACATCGTAGTCGAGCTACCCACTCGATCCTCCAGTACTGAGAAAACCACCTCCCAAACGCCGCCGCCCGCCAAGAAATCGTCTTCGACAGTCATCGTGCCGCCAGGATCCCAGGTGTCCTTTGATGACGTGTCCAAACTCGCGCTTCCAGAGCACGAAGGACGGCAGTCAGCGACTGTGGTTATCTCGGGAGAAACGACCGCCGACGGTTTTCCAACGCAGCAGCAGCAGGCACAGGTTATCTACGTATTGAAAGCCGAAGAAGATTCGCCGCAGTATTTCCGTAATGCCGGTGGTGCCACATCGGCCAGGGCGCTTGAGACTGATGAAGAGATCTGTCCAGACTGCCTTGACGTGCTGATCAGCCAGCAGGGTCGGTCAGCAGTGCGGTCAGGTTCCAATCGACGGCTTTATGACGCTTCCGTGTGCGCCGAGTGTGGTAAAAGGATGTGAATTGTGAGGAACGTTTAAGCTTGGGGCAATGTCAGCCTTCCCTTTGAAGCTCCAGGCTACGCTGCCTACAACACACGAAAGGTCCCGTCGTGGATACCAAAATTAAGATTAGCATAGTGATGTCAAGAAGAAATCAGATAAATCCTGAGACTCATTAGTAAACGATTGTTTTAGTAAATTTAATATTTGCGATGGATTTGTAACCTTGCTAGCTGTCTAGTAATTATGTCAATCAAAAGCTTGTTTGATTGGTTCGTTGACGACTTGGTGCTTTTTTCCTTATTCTTACGTTACAATGAGTGTTAACAAGGCAAACCATAAGCGCACTTTTTTACCTACAATTGAAAACAAAACGTACAAAAAATGGTTGATCTGTATACGGGGCATTTAAAAAAATCAATGCAAGAATTGAAAAGTTCTGCTCGAGCGTTATACCTATTTCAGTAACACAAGAAGGCGCCGCGTTTTAGGTTTTGTCAAAGTTAAACTTAAGCTGGATTATCAGTCGTTCTTGTTGTTCTAAACTATATTGACGTCACTCTCATCAGCTTTCAAAATCTAAAGCTTTCGCAAATTATTTACAGCAATAAATTTGCTTTCATGCAAATCATATTACAAGTGTGTGTCTACAGAGCGCGAGGTCGGACGGCCGTTATGTACTGCAATAAGTCGAGGAAGTCATCGGCGTTAATATGTTTATAATCCTTCAACTGCAGGCTCTTGCTAAAGAGGGGCAGTCTGAATGATAGAACTGAATAAAAGCAGTAGAAATATCATTGTCATCTCATGTTAATTGACACGCTAGAAAGTCTTCAGCAATTACTGTATTTTTGATTTCATTATCAACTAGAACAAGACAAGTGTTACAGTGGCCACGTGGCTACTTTACCGTGGCTCAGAGCTTGCCGAAGCTGCTCCTGAAACACTTTGATTTCATCACCTTAATTAAAACTTGTGATAATTTAAGCTCTGCCTCGTTGTCTTTTATGGTAAGCGGAACTTTGTTAGAGAAGTGTTCTGTTCATAGCTTCCTGAAGACTGTAAAGCGAACTGATGCCTACGTGTGATCACTGGCAAGAAGAAACCATCTCCTAATAGCCATTGCTAAATGCGAGTTTATGATAACCTTTAATCTTTCATCTTTTCTCTTTAATATCACTTCTGAAGAAAGTTGAAGAAAGTCAGAAATATAATAGAGTGTAGTTATCGCAGAACATAAATGCGAAGGGTGACTGACAGTTCACACGGAAAGAATAAAAACAAAAAAGAAATACATGAGGGACAGACACACATAGTTCTTTCAAAGAGCAACTACATTTAAATGATGCCCATTACACTATGATGAACCACTTTGGTCAGAGAGAAAATTAAGTGAAGACAGTTTTACAATCTAACAATTTGCGTGGATTACGGGCAGCATCCATTTTTTCAGGCTTTGACCACACGATACGGCGAACTTAGCCAGGATATTACAATCCAGTTCATTCCGAGAGCAAAACTAAAAATTACTCGTTAGTTGTTTATACAGACAGCGGAAGTTTAGTCTTCCTGAACAGGGCTATATTGTTACCCACAGTGAATGTGCAATTTACCCGGTGCAGTACGACTTCTAGCCTGTTGTCTTTAACATGCACCAAGCAGTATAGTGATACACGACCGCACGCCGGTACGATGATTATTCAGATTGAAACGGCAAGGTGTGGGAATCGAACCGGTTGAACCCAGGATAGAGTATAGTAGAATGGGGAGGTGTGCCGTCGGTGAGGGCGCTGGTGGTGCAGATCACAGCCCTCCGACGGCTGTCAGAGGCCTGTTGGTGGCAGCAGAGACGCTTTATTCGGCCTAAATATTGCCGTATTCCTCGTTTTTTTTATTTGTTTGCTCAGTTATGAGAGAGATTAAGTTCCAACCTATCTTATACCCCTGTGAAAAAGCGTGCCTTCTATCAAAGTGGAAATGCTTTTTTGGAAAGGTCAGTTACTTATATAGTCTCGCTTCTTTAATTGTTTTTCGTTTTGCTGTTATATAAAAATAATTGTCTATCTCACCTCACATACAAGCATTAAGAACGCGAAGTTTGAATGTGATATGATATGCGATGCTTTCCTCTCCACTTGTATCTTGTTCCTTGTCTCTTCGGCACAGCTTGCAGCTGCGCATTATTGTATCGCTTTACACACAACGAAAAACAAGAAGAAATAGTCACACCGACACGCCCCATGCCAGCCTCCCTAAATGCTGACTGACCGGCCTCCTGGCCCCGCTGTGACTGGCAATGCCCCTCCAGGCCTCTGCGGCAGAATTGGCCAACACGACACCCGGCTCCCATGGAGAAGCCCACACGGACGGCAGACCTCCAAGTTCTAGTACACCCTACCAAAGATCCACAAGTTCTACAACACGAGCTTTCGCTCCACGTGCTCCAGTCTAGTCCTGAAACTTGAAAAAAATTGGGATTATTTATAGATGCATTTAGGCAGCTGTACATGGCCGCTGCGATAAGCGACCTTCAGCTTTTGTTTCCTCTTATTCCGTTCACTTCGCTTCTTCATTGCCACAGCAGGACAGGTTATTTCCACTTTAGGAATTACTGCGTCCTCCTCTGCGTAGGCCTTTGTTGAGGCTCATCAACGCCCGCTTCAGTAGCTCGGCTTCTGGGTGAGAAAACAGAAAGTTGGCCATGGCGGCTCAATCAGGCACGTGTTTAAAGCGTCTTAAGGTTAGTTTGCTAGAACATGGTGACATTATAACCCACTGTAGGTGATATATTTAGCCAGCGCAGTACTACTGCTTTCCTGGGGTCTTTAACGTGAATCACGCTGTAGTGATACACGACCCCACGCCGGGACGATGCTCATCCAGAATAAAATCAGGTGAATAAAAAGAGCAGGTGTAGGGATTGAACCCAGGGTCTGACAACCTATTGCAATCGCGTGTTTATGATTATGTCTAAGAAACCAAAGACGAAAAAGACGATCTTATGCAGAGTGGTATGGGTGGTGTAATCGGGCATGAAATTTTCGACGAACGCAAGATCCAAATTTTCGCCACCTCCTCAAACAGCAGGTGAGGGAATAGTAGCTTAATAAGGCTCGTGTAAAAAGAAGCAAGAATTTAGAAGACTACAGTCATAAAAGATTTAGACGAATTCTCTACAAAGAGTTAGTCAGACTAGAACAATACGATATGTCCAAAGTGAAAATTAAGGCCGATGTCAAAGCGAAGAATGATAAGCCTGCCGCGGTGGCCCAGAAGGCGAAGGAAGCTCCGAAGGATGACAAGACCGTTGTGCCTAACAAAGCCCCGAAGGATGAGAAGACCGTTGTGCCTAACAAAGCCCCGAAGGATGAGAAGACCGTTGTGCCTAACAAAGCCTCCAGGGAAGTCATCATGGTCCGTCTTGGGGGATCATCGCCGTCACGGGGCTTAAACGCACAATCACCGGAAGTGGGTGCTGATTCTCCAGTCATTCAAATCTCTGGTGGATCGGCAGCAAACAGTAAGACTCTTTTAGTTCCCGTGGGATCCGCGATCAAAATCATCGAATCGGGCCAAGGGAGTAGTGCGCCGGGTTCGCCCGTTCTCGAGATTGCCGAGGACTCCGCGTACAGCCCGGAAGGGTCCATCCCATGCCAAGACTGCTTAAAAGAGATGCCTAGAAGCCGAATGCGTCGTTCCAGGGAAACCATATCTGTGACGCGAGTGTCACAACTGCCGGGCGACGACAATTACCGGGATGGATCCCCGTCGGGAGGTCCAGTCAACTACATGAGGGAAGCTTCTGGTTGCGTCAATAACAGGGGTGGAGTCCGCTACGACCGATGGGACAGCGCTATCGGATACGGACCGCAACTTTTCTCCTCTCCACCGCCGTCACCTCAGTCGCCGACGTCGCCGTCGTTTGTGGAGATTGACGAACAATTTGAAACCAGGCAACGCGCGCTACAAGTCTTAGATGACGTCCTACGTCGGAGATCATCCGTCGGTCAAACTGGCGCTGAGTACGATTTCGATTACATGCCGCGAAGCTACGATTCGAGGCCGGCCTCAGCGGAGTTTGTGGCTCCTGAGACCTGGGAACAGTATCGGCAAGAGTTCCAGAGGTACAAGGTGAACATGGCCAAGTGGGAGCAGTTACACGGCGTTACGAGGGGAGCATCGCCTCCTCCGACGAAGCCCATGAGACCGCCCCAACAGCAGTTGAGTCAGACTAGGAGTATAAATTTGTCGTTTGAGGAGCCCGTAAACATTCGCATAGGTGTCCGTCGTCGCCGCTCTGGTGTCAGTGATACGTCATCGCTTTCAGGGGGAGCGGCGAAAAAGTGACTTTTACTCGGGGCTGAGGAATGCCACTCAAGAGAAATTAAAATGACACATCGGTTACACCCAAAAAAGAATCTGACTTTACGATCGCAATTTTTCGCTGTTCTCTTGGGTACCATGTTATCTGGCCAAGTGGTCAAAAGACTAATAAAGCTTGGACTGGGGTTCGGGCTAGTTGGCTGTACATAGCTAAATGTGCTGCACTGGGAAGTTCTACAGAACATACGCATGATCAGAAAATGAAAGGAAAACAATGCGTTACTTGGAGATGAAGCCACACATACACAAATGTTCGCCAAGGCTGAAAAGGATCGCCGAAACACACGAGGTCAAATTGGCTTTTTCCGCCCCCTTCAAGCTAAAAGGACTGTGCACAAAGGTAACAGAGAGGAAGGCGACACAACGGGTCAATCGTCGTGTCGGCTACAACACAAATGCGAGTCCGTCGAATGCGTAGAAGGGGTCGTCTATAAAATACCATTGACATGTGTGAAGTCGTACACCGGGCAGACGGGGAGGTGCCTATATGAGAGACTCCGAGAACATAAATACGCGTTTGGGCAGTTGCAAGCACCCGGCAATCTGGCAGCGCATTGTGCAAGATGCAGTGGCAATGCGCTATTTAGAACTACCTCAGTCTTGGACAGATTAAAAAAAATAGGAACAAGTGCGAAGTCATAGAAGCCTTCCAGATGGCATCAGGAAAGCACGGCACGTGCGTCAGTGATTCATCAATAGCACTGAACAAAAGGGAAATTGAATTACTCAGACACTCCACAGCATAACGAGGGGGACACCAGCACCAGCTGCACCTGCAGAAACCGAACGTATATCAGAACAGGAAACAACACCACAAAAATCGAAATTCCGCGCATCTTCATGATGACAGTTTTCATTATTGCACAGGTCTTTGTTTTTTTCCAAACTCACGCATGGAAAAGGAGAAAAAAGAAAGAATTAACAGTTGTTAGTCTGCGCTTATTTATGTACGTTGTGTTTCTTATTTGACGGTGACAGCGCAGGGAAAACCACCCTCACACCATACACTCAGGAAGACAAGCACACGCGCTGAACTTACAACTCTTGTGTATTCGACTACTTCATTTTTCTCTTCAACGTCGGGGTTGACTTTTCCGAACGTGATAAGTAGAAGTAGCACGACATACAAGGAAAATTCTAAATACATGGCAAAAGAACAGTAAAAGAAAAGAAAAAAAAATAAAGAAACGAAAAAATATAAACTAAACATTTTTACAAATCGTCCTCTCTCCCTCATCGCTATCATTTAGATAGAAATTGAAGCTCCTTGGTCGACAGCGCTATAGAAGGACTACTTACACACTTGTCCTTCAGCTGTGCTATCCTTTCCGCTTCCATTATTTCTCTCGTCAATGCGTTTCAACTTCTACCGACCACAGAACAATTTTCAAAATGGGCTACACAGCCACAGTCGCGACAATGGACTCCCAAGTGTCCAGCTACGACTCGGTGGGTGTTATAAAAATGCTCTCTTAAACGATCATTTAAACACCTTCCAGTCTGGCCTACATACTCTCTACCACATGAGAGTGGGACCGAATATACGACTCGTTCAGTACAACTTACAAAGCTCTTTTGGTAGTTTTTCGAACAACCAACTTCCCGGTGTGCCGATCCGTTTACCTTCCTGCACAGGCTGAGAAGCTTATTTGGTGCTGAAAAAGCAACATTAATGTTAATGCGGTTGCCCATCTTTTTAAGACCGTGCGAAACTTGATGTATATAGGGAACAATGGCCGTCCTTTTTTTTTTTTCTGTATTGCGTTTAGGTCGCTCACCCCATCTTATTTTCTTTAATAAATCCTCTGCCACGGCTGTAAGTAATGTACTAGGGTATCCTGTTGACTTTAACCTGCAATATGGTTCACCAACTCACCCAAGCATCCATCCTCTCAAGTTGTGTTTCTCTTCATCTTCATGTAACTCATTGCTTTCCTTTCATTTTCTGGTCACGCGTATGTTCTGTAGAACTTCGCGGCGCAGCACATTTAGCAATGTCAAAAGACAATGAGAGTAGCCGTTTTCAGAAGTCTGTCTATCCGCTCTGTCCGTAGTCGAACCCGGTGCTAATGGCGCCATTGCACAGCTTCTTCACACCAGGAAAATCGCACGTCCTTAAAAGTATAAAAGGCGCGATTGTTGGTCCTTTTACGTCGCCTTGGATTTACTATTGCTCGAGTACCGCCGGAACAAAGACATCCGACAGCGACGATCCTCGTGCACGTGCAGCATCCACGCGTAGGCACCTTTTGCAGGCTTGCAGTTTCCCGGTGCTCGTGAAGTAAGCACAGCTGATTGCAAGCCTGCCGAAGATACCTTCCTGTGCATGCTGCGCGTGCACGAGACTTCTCTGTGTTGGCTGTCCCTGTTTGTCGCCCTAGAGGGACTAGGGCATAAGTCGAAGGTGCTGGATTTTGACGACGTTGTTCATCTAGGGTGCCTTCATGTGCGCTTTGCTTAGGGTGGAGTCATCCAGCCATTTTTGTCCACACTTTTATTTTCCTTTTTGTTCAGAAGCGCGTGAAAGAGCGTGTCTCTGCACGCGTCTGTGGCGCTGACTGTGCTATGGCGACATTTGTTTTCGTCGATTTCTTTGTATTTTCCCCGTGAGCGCGTGCTGTCGGCATCGGGTACTACAATGGGTGGCATCACCCTAAACAGAAGGACATTGAGGCACCCTATGTCCACCTATCACCGCCATTAGAGCGGAACTATAGCAGCTTTTAAAGGGATGCTGAACCAAACATTTCAGTGTCTATAATAAGTGGCGCAGGATCTTTCCACGAGCTAGCAGCCGCCGGTGTGCGCGAGCACACGCATCGAAATTGACGTCATCATATCCCCATTGACGCTTAAGGTGACAGTGAAATGTGTGGGCTCCAAGGTAAAAGGAGAATAAAGACAAACTGTTCATCTCCACAGTGTGGTCTAGCGTAAAATACAAGCGATTAATTGTTCTAACAAGCAGGTTGCTATCAGTTGTGGAGATGGAACGCCTGTCTTTATTCTCCTTTTTCTTGGAGCCCACACATTTCACTGTTAAGCGTCAATGGGGATATGATGACGTCAATTTCGTTGAGCGTGCTTGCGCACACCGGCGGCTGCTGGCTCGTGGAAAGACCGTGCGCCACTTAATATTGACACTGAAATACTTAGTTCAGCATCCCCTGTCACTTGATGTCTTCAACTTTGGGAAAGGGTCTATTTCACTCTCTTTAAAGTGTTAACGCGTTTACCTTTTACTTTCTTCCATTGTTTTAAAAAAGCGTTCATGAACATAACGTGCGCTATGAGCCTGTCGTTTAACGTCTATAAGCCGCATTGTAGTATTGAATTGTCCTTAGAAAACGACAAACATTCTATAGGGCGTTCAAGTTAGTCTGGTTCTTGTGCACCTTGTGCGTTCGTTTACCCTCCAAATGCACCCACATGGGTCTGCTTCCCCCGACTTCAGCCAATAATGGCGTAAGTTCGGCTGCTTCGCCATCGTGCGTTGCCTACGCGTTCTTTATGTGGCCACTTAATCGGCGTTCCGATGCGCCACGGACGCATTTTAGATCACGTGCTTGCTGTATTGGTGTTTGGCGTTGGTTCTCCGGTGGCAATGCTGTTCACAACGAAAGGAAAGTTTTACTAACAGGCTGCAGGCACCAAGGCAAGAAGAAAGTTGAGTGCATTAAGAATTTACTTTGATTTGACTAGATTTGCGCAATTTTCGTCAAAACCTCGTGACGTACGCTGCAAAAAAATTAAACCGTAGGATATTTTGCAGTTAAGTCATGTTGGTGTTGCTGTGTAGCGCCAAAGCGCGAGACTTACAGCGGTGGCGCCAAAGCGCGAGACGCAACGTCAGTAGCTAATGACGTTTCAAGCGTGCGGCACGAGCATCACGTCCGGGTCACCAATTTGTGGAGGTTCAGGAAAGACGTCCGTCGATGCAAATCAACAAACTGATCTTTATAACCACACAAAAACTAAAAGAACGTAAAAATGGGGCTCCGCTCAGACCGCCCTGCTACATCGTCGAACGCTGCCAGGCTCGTGCTGTTCTGTCCGAGGCCGGAGCTCGGTCCCCGTTGGTGCTGCTCGTGCCGCACGCTCGTGCCGCACGCTTCGAGAAGTTATGCGCAACCTGCGTGCCACACCAACAAGGCATCATGACCGTCATCCGACGTACGTATGCGACGAGTTAACCTCGGCCACACATGTTTTCATGCGTCGAGACGCAGTCAGAAAACCTCTGCAACAGCCTTACGATGGCCCTTTCAAGGTCCTCGAAAGGCGCGACAAGTACTTCGTTCTGGATTTGAACGGGCGGCATGACACCATCTGCGTCGACCGCCTGAAGCCTGCTCACATTGAACCGTCGTCCGCATCCAGCCTACACCCTCTACATTGGCCGCCTCCATGCCAGCCATCGGCACCATCCTTACGAGCCACCGAGCGTCAGCATCATCGCTCCATCTCTTGGGGCACAGCACCGCCCCAGCGACTCCTCTAGGGGGAGCCTTGTAGCGCCAAAGCGCGAGACTTAGAGCGGTGGCGCCAAAGCGCGAGACTTACAGCGGTGGCGCCAAAGCGCGAGACGCAACGTCAGCAGCTAATGACGTTTCAAGCGCGCGGCACGAGCAGCACCGACGGGGACCGAGCTCCGGCCTCGAACAGAACAGCACGAGCCTGGCAGCGTTCGACGATGTAGCAGGGCGGCTCTGAGCGGAGCCCCATTTTTACGTTCTTTTTAGTTTTTGTGTGGTTATAAAGATCAGTTTGTTGATTTGCATCGACGGACGTCTTTCCTGAACCTCCACAGCTGTACCACCGGATGGCTAATGACCGCATTATTCATGGTCTTGCCCATTGTCCATAATCTAAAGACGAAATCTCAGCGGAGGAACGCTACCAAGTGTCAGCGTTTCGTTCGCCCCAAAGGCATAGGTTTGGGTTAAATTCGACCCACTGAGAAAACACATTTGAATAAATCAGATGTCCAATTTGTCATGCAAAGCTAGGTAGGCGAATAAGCCGAACGAAAACGCTATATTTTCAGCTAAAAACGCAGTGTGCTCTTAGAAAACAAACAAAACATGATAACCTACAAGTATAAAGTTTATTGAGATGTTTCTCTTTTTTTCCGGCTTTGTCATTCGTCGAAGCTTCCGCAATAGATTGGTGATCAACCATTTTCAGAAGTCATCAGTTCAGGGGATTTTGGTATTAGCACCGAGATGTTTTTGGTGGTGGTCTTTTATGGTTCGCCTTTGTGACCTCACTACCAGTATTTGTCTGCGCGTGACCTCATCCGTTGTGATCCTGGCTAGTTACCATCGGTTCCGAACGACAATTTAGTTAATGAGTGCAAAAAAAGTGGAAACTTGAAGCCATCGAATTCTCAAACCAACTTCGGCAATGTTGACAGCCTGACAGAATAGTTGTACTTCCGCTGAGTGCTCCTGGACAGTACCATTATATGTGTTCAGAAGTATAATGTATGCCTAATTCGGTCTTGAAAGCGACGAACACGCTCGCGCTGGGCTGCGGAAATTGCACTCTGGGCTGTGGAGTTGTCAACATTCCCTAATAATATATATATCTGAGAGTCTTGGTGTAGCACCAGGAAATCTTGGTGTAACACCAAAAAATATTGTGTGTCCACCAGACAGGCTGGTGTAAGCAGCGTTCTAGCCTGGTGAGCCCACCAGAGCATCTGATGGCTACACCAGATGCCTGGTGAACTCACCAGGTCCACGTGATGTACTTGTTGACTTGTGGGCACACAGACAGCTTGATGTGCCAATAAGACGGTGTGTCAGACACACCAAGCAGTTCAGCAAACACTCCAGCCAGGTGTGATCGAAAATAATAATAATCATAATACAACTACTACTATTACTACTGCAATTAATAATACTAATAATAAATCAAGCATGGTTGTTTTATATAGAAGAACTACGGTTCTGTCCGCACTGTTTGTCAGACGCTGTTTCGTTTTTTCACAAATAGGAACAGAATAATAATAACAATAAAACTTTAGCTCTCTTTGGGGGCGTTCTCCAAAGGCATCCTAAATGCATAGATTTTATAGGACCTCTTGAGCTTCTCCTTTGGCGGGCACACTACCGAGTCCACAGAAGGGCACATTGTCAGGAATTTGTGTTATTAACTAGGTGTTTTATTTTTTTCTTTTTTTTCTCTTATGCTTAACATATTTCTTTAATGCAAGCCGTGAAAGCTACACTTCTGCGGTTTGCGCAGGTAAGTTATACGGCGAGGATACAGTGTGTAGGGGACCGATCGTGACGATGAGTCGAGTAATTAAGTAAAAATTTTTAATCAACTTTAAAATTAGTGTACAGATAGGTTGTCAATTAGAAACTTGCTGAACATAATCGAAAATCGCTAAGTCAGTAATTTTAGAAGGACTTTAAGCGCGCGAGAAGCACAATAGTGTCTTAAAGCGTAGCCTCCTCTATACTCGCAAAAGCCTGGAAGTTCGACGGCGGAGCCATAGAGTGCCCGGTCGAAGATTTGGAGCGCGAGGATCTGGTAGCACATAGCATGTATTGGGGAGCCAGTAGTCAGCGCACAGCTTTTGCAGTGGCGAGGACCCGAAACATGGTTTTCAAACCCGACGAGAAAAGAAGCGGTAGCCCGAAAAACGCGAGGAGCACGAGTGGACATTCCATCGCTCGGGACAAGAGTGTTTCAGCGTCTCGCCGCAGCGGGGCGCCCGTCACATGCCTCTCCTCTCATTCGTTGTCTGCTTCTCTACCTTTTCACTTTCGGCGGCCGCGTCTCGTGGCGATCTGCCAGGCTTTGTCAGTATATAGGAAGTATTCACTGGTGGCCATAGTTGTGTGCACGACCGCTGAGCGCGTGCTGATGGCGAGCTTCCCCGGTTCTTTTGCAACGTGCGTTCCACACCATCAAGATTGCCGGTATTAGCTACCTATTAATGTGGGCTCGTTCAGAGCATGCGCTCTAGACATTACCCACAAATATGGCTCCCAGTGAACACTCCTTATAGGAGGCTATGCCGAAAGTTACCACTCGTGCAGCAAGAGCAAGGCTACCGGTGCGACAACGTGCCGCGCGATCTTTCCACCCCGTCCTTGAACCAATGCATGAGTGGTACCATTAGCGCACTATTACGCTTGCCGCGCGCTCAAACAATTTCTAAAACTTATTGACTAAGTGGATTTCCATGGCGCCCAGCAATTTATTAATTAGAACCATGTGTCTATTTTCACTAATTATAAAAAAAGTTAATTAACACATTTTACCTAACTATAGCCGTCTGATCGTTACGATTAGCCCCCAATACTATGTGAGAGTGCTTCGGGAGAATAGAAACTCTGGCGTTTTCCGGCAGTACGCATTTTGCAAGGTCCTATTACCCATGCGCAACATATGCCTTGTCTCTGGTATGCGGACTAACGCGTGGAGGTCTACGTTCCGCAGAACCGAGCTTTTGTGCGTGTTCCGAACTGCTCAACTGAAGCTACAAAAGCAAGCCACGGGCGTCCCTGCGAAGTCCGCGGGCTCACTGTTCGGGACAACCTGTTTGCGCTTGTAACTTCAGATATTGGGTTTTTAACGTTACACACTTTACACAAGCATATTGACACAAATATACTTTCACGAAACGCCACCCAGACAAGAGTCCCCCCCCCCTCCCCCCGCAATGTAATTTGAAAGATGAAATAGGATTATGAAATACAACAGCAGTTCTTTAAATATTTATCTTTGGTCCTTCCCCTTTTCTCCGGGTTTGTTGGAACCTGGGAAGGTGATAATAATGGGGCGTAGCTTGTTGGGTTTCACCCTCCCGATTTCGTTCATCGGGTCTACTGAATGTATTTTTACATCAAGACGATTCTGAGAATTATGGGTTATTGCTTTTAATTTTAGACCCTCCTTTGTCTCGTTTGAATCGGGTATGCCAAAGGTAAATGAGTGGCTCTTTCGGCAGCGAACTTCCAGGTCTCAAAATGTCTTGTATTCAGGCAGAATAAATCCATTCAACCTTTCGCCGGTGTTTTCAAAATGAGCATCGTCATTTTTGTTTTCCATTGAATTTTCCCATTGGGTTATATTGGTTTATCTATTCTTTGATTTTTGTTTTATTATTATTCTTATATAATCGCTAATTGTTTTTTGAATTTCTAGCTTTTCAGACATCTCCAGAGAGGATTAGAAACAACATTTAACAACATTGCAAGACAGTGTCATTGTGTTTTTATATAAAAATGGCACTAAACAGCGAAATCCCGGAGTGCGAATTGCGTCCGATGTGTCGCGGAGAAGGCAAAAAGATAAATAAAAGAAACGGAAAGAATTACGATGGATTTAAGAAAAGCTTAATTTCAAAACACGGGGGGGGGGGGGGGGGGAGGGGGCACGACAGAACGATAAGGCATCGGTTCACTCCCACAAGTGCAGTGGTTTTCAGCACCAAAGTGAAGTATGACCTAAGGTCATGCGTCACTGTAAAGTCATGAAAATCTACTTTTTATATAAAAATTATAAAGTGCGCAAAACAGAAAGTTCTGTCGTCTTACTTTTTCTTAGCGCTTGTTTTCGGTGCTTTATACTTCTTAAACAATCAAACAGTAAAGGAAACTCAGTTTTACGGCGCTTGTTATGTGTCTTCGTGGGTTTTGGCCACCTAAACGAATCGGAACCTTGCGCATTTGTTTTGTGTGTACTTTCCCGTGACTTCTAGCGCTTGGCTGTGCTCCAATTCTCAGCGAAACAAAAACTTAACGGTTTGGTTTTGTATTCTTTTTTTTAATAGATTAGATATTGAACGACTTGCTTTTTTATAAGATCACCTCATCCTTAAAATGGTGCTCCTACTTTTAGCAGCTTTCCTTTGAATGTTTCCGCATTCAAAGCACCGCTCTTGAAATAAGACTCAGCTTTCGCTTGGCAGTCACCTAAGTCTCTTTTTTAATTCTTTTTCGGTTTCTCGATAATATTTTGTTTCAAAGTTGATTACTCTGAATAACACTATTCAACTCAATGAGCTGACTAAATGGTTTTCTAACCTTAGTTTTTTACAATAGAAAAAAAAGCTTATGCAGCACGGCTGAATAGCACAAGTTTAAATTGCACTTTTGAAAGTTCGAAAGTCAGCTCAATTTTAGTTATTTTCTTGCGGCCGCGCTTCCTTACGCGCATTCGAGCAAAGTTAGAAATAAGGCGTAAAAAAAAGTTATTACATTTTAACACAGAGGCGGGGGAAAAAACGTGGCAAACGTTTTTCACTTGAAGTTGGAGGACAGCCTCCGGCTACTTCATTCAAACGACGACACGCTATATCTTGGAACTTAAAATTACTTGTATCAACGATGTCTGTTTCCGTAATTTTACTTTTAGCTGGAGGACAACCTCTGAAGATGTCGTCCCTCGTGTCCCTGACAGCTTAAGAAACACCAAACACTCACGGGACACAAAACGTGTCCCAAAAAAGTTCAATGTCCCTCCGTAGCTAATGAGATTGTGGAGTTGGCCGATAAGAACGGGAAATAGGAACTCACGACGCAAGAAGCATGAGTGCTTGCGTTGTCTTACTTACATTGCGATTCTCACGCAGTCAGTGACTATGGATCGAATTACCAGCGTAGATTCTACACCTATAGAACCAATGCCATCCCAGCTCGTTTATCCTTTCGTGGCGTTTTGCGCAACCTTCGCGCACGTCTCGCTCGTATCTCACACTAATTAAGGCGCCTATCATGGATGCTTTATCAGCGCATTTGCTCCTAGCGTTGTTAATTGAACTGGTCGATCGGCAGCCTTGCTCTCAATTGAACGTCACGCGAGAGACAAGGTTGTAAGTTCCGAAAATTCTTTTCCTTCGACAGAAAATGCGTCTCTGTCCAACGGCACAAACAACTCCAACCCAAAAATATTTTCCTACTAAACAACAAATAACTTTGTCGTTATTAAAAAAAATATGGTGATATTTTACCCATTTGAAGCTGTTTATAGTGTCAAATAACGTATGCTTTCGCGTTCAGAATGCTCCAAAACTTCCGTTCGATATTTTCGTTTTGCTGACGGCACATTTTCAAAAGTGAGAGAACTTCACGGAACACTGCTCACCAAAAGACATAAACGATGTGGACACTGCTCTGCCGATGACCTTATATTTGAAATCTCAGATGTTTTATCTTTAATCATTTTTATAAACCTGACTTTCGGCTTTATGTTTGCAATTCTTTTTTGCCTCGTGACATTTTTTTGTCTATTTGCGAAGCAAGCAGTTGAAAAATCGTACGCCTTAGGCTGAGATCAGTTGAACCATCCGTTCCACTGTTATCGATTTTCGTGGAGGGGGTTAAGCACACTCTTCAAACGTCCAGTCTTCTCACTCGTCCACTGCCGAAACTTTGACAGTTTACCGGCGTTTGATCAGATCAATGTTTTGGTTTCAATTTTGTGTCCCCATTGTATTGAAATCTCCAAGTTCTCAAGTGTGTATCTTCGCTGGCGCTTACAAGAGCAGCTGCTACAAAAAGTCTTAAGTTGCCCCAGACTCGAAATATCGAAATGAAAGGCAGAAGAAAGGGCGGGCCGTGTCTTGAGAGACGAGACACCCTAAAACAGAACAAGGGTGGGAGATCGAATCATTTTTGAACATTCCTGTCTTCCCCTGTTTTTTGTCTGTCATATGTTCTGTAACTATATTGGTTCGGCTCCCGTTCTGCGTAGTTGGTCAATGAAGAGAATAATGTTGGACTTGAAAGAGACAGCTGAGGACGTCTCAAACCTCAAGGACGTTTTTTCTTTTAATTTTACATTTAGGGCTGCTATTGAAAATCGATGCTGCAAACAATAAAGAGGTAAAGCAATATAGTAACAATATACTCGAAATTGAGATGATGATAACATTATTTTTATATGCAGCCTGCGCTCGAAACAGTCTCTGACTCTATTTTTCTGCAGACGACAGAGGGGGCAAATTATGGCAAACAAAAACATAGAAAACGATGTGTTTAGATCCGCACTCTAAAACACCCTGGTCGTAAAAGAACACTTAGGGTTCTTCAACTTGTTCATATTTTTCACCCTTAAAAGTGTTTTTGTGGCCTTTTCTTTTCTTGAAAACATCGTTCTTGACTGCATTTCGAAAATTTGTGCCAAAAAAAGTGAAGTTTACAGATAAAAAATTTTGTGGATAAAAGGGAAAATATTCAAATGCGCCGTAGACTTCTTAGACTTCGCTAACAATCGAAAGACGCAAACCTCGTTGACCAATTGAACCACAAGCTTAAGGATACAATTAAAGAAGCAAAACATCGACTTTTGAATGTAACAATGCCATCCTTTCTGAGGTCATTGCCTGAGAAGTTTTAGCGCGCTATATTGCCTCTAAACCAAAAGTACACGAGCTGAATATTGATAATGAAATTGTGGATGACCCCTATTATATTTCTGATACTTTCAATAAATATTTCACGCCCGTTTTCAGTTTAAACAGTGGTCACAGTCTGGTATTTGGTGCAATTCGAGACGACAGCGAATGCGCTACAAACAGTTTGCCAGATATGACAATTTTGGAGGAAGGTATTCTAAATTATATCTTGAATATTAACTTTAAAAAGGCAGATGGGCCGGAAGGAATTCCCAATGATTTTTCAAAAGGTATGTTGAATGAAGCGCCAAGTACTTGTCTGTAATATTCAGAAAGTCGCTAGAAACTTCACTGTACCTTCAAAATGGATAATACCGAAAGTGATTCGCAGTTTAATATCCAGTGACTATTAATGTTTGTTTCCAATTATAGACCTTTTTTCTTGCTTATTTGTAGTAAAGTGTTGGAACATGTATTTAAGAACATATCGGATATCTTCAGCAGAATATTTTTTTTACTAAGGCCCAACGTTGTTTTTGCCAAAAATTGTCTACCATCACCCAATTGACCGAAACAGTGCATGAGTTCGCGTCGGTATTAATACTCGAGGGCAAACTGACGTTGTCTACTTGGACATTTCAAAAGTCGTTCGGCCGCGTTCCACATGAAAGCTACTAACAAAATAGGCGGTTGTCTTGAATAATACTAATATATTGAAGTGGCTAGAAAGTTATTTGACTCTAGGGCAGCAATTTGCTACAATTTGATAGCGCGTGTTCCGGTACTACACACGTGACTTCTGGTGTCCCACAGGGATCAGTTATCGGGCCTCTATTGTTCTTGATATTTGTTAATGATACTGTTTGTGAAATCCCAGTCAAGGTAAGATTGTTTGCTGATGATTGTGTTGTTTTTAAGGAAATCAAAAGTCTCAGAGACTGTGAAGTATTAAACTTCTCACTAGAAAGATTGTCTATATGGTGTGCTGACTGGCAAATGTCACTGAATTTATCAAAGACTGTTTGTATATCTATTACTCGCAAGACAAATCCATTACTTTCCGATTACTTTATTGGTAACTGTAGCCTTATTAGAGTTTGCTCATATAGGTATATGGGTTTGACTATAACATCCGACTTAGGTGGAACACACATGTAAGTAAAATATCTAATAAAGCGATGAGTAAGTTTTTTTTTGCAGGTATATGAAGCATGGCTTCCGTGAGACAAAGTCATTATTATATAAAACTCTATAGTTAGGCAAATGTTAGAGTATGCAAGTGTCATCTGGGATCCCCACACAGCGTGTTGTATTTCAGATCTCTAGAGAATTCAGAGATTAGCGGTGCGTTTTGTGTACGATATGTGTTCCTTTTATGTGTTCCCTCACAAAACTTTGTACTCAGGCGGGCCTGGAAACATTACAGAAAAGAAGGAGAATGAATCGTCTAAAATGTCTCTACCTTATCGTTAACGACAAGCTTGGAATAGACAAAGATTGATTATATTATTTTTTCTGCCCCAGGTCTACTATGCATTTTCAAAGCAGAAAAATAAAACCATATACACGAACTCAAATCTGTTATATCACTGCGCGGTGGTGGCGCGTCGAGCGCACTTCCGGTCTGGGGTTGTGGGCGGAAGTCAGCATGTGGGACGTGCATTTCTGCGTTATTTTGAAGGAAACCTGTAAAAAACCTGCCTTCTCGTCAAAACGCCGTGACTGGGGTTGTACCAAAAGAGCCAAAAACGGTTTGAAGGTCAGATTTCATGTGCTCGGTTCGTCCGAGAATGTGGATATGTGCCGTGAAAAGGGGAAACCAGACGCAGTCGGACCACGATATCTTGGGCGGGAAGCACTTTGGGTTGAATTCACGGATACTTGTGGTCATCAGATTTATTTGTTCTGTTCCAACCATGAACGTAGGAAAACCGTCAAGTTGTATGGACCACCTGTGGACTACGTTCAGTGCGTTTCAAGTTCAAACGGCCGCCTGATCATTCGAACTGTCATCTGCTCTTTCAAATGTTTCTGCTTGTCGTTTGCTCTCTCTCTGACAACACCGGCCCGTAGAACAAACGTTGGCCAGGTAATTGAGATAGGAGTAAGTGGAGACCTAAGAATACTTTTAAGTTTGAGGGTCGGTTGGCGAAAGCAGGTTCGGTGTAAACCGTAAATACAGGTAGATGTGGATCATTGTTGCCAGTGGCCATCACCGAATTCTTTTGCCTGATTCACTTGGTCCGATTCTGCTTGCAATTTTCTGTATTGACGTTAACCATCTCAGCTATGGTTTATGCTTTTGCAGCCCGAACGACGTCGCGACTGAAAATTGTGAGCGGAATCTCATCATGCGAATCAGGCTCTAGTGTCCATTCTGTGGCGTCCACGCGAAATGAATCGCCGCATGTCACAGTGTTCACGCGACGTTTTGCGGTGTAACGAACCTCGGTAATTTCGCTGAGGCGCCCAAGTAGGCAAGACATTTGCAGGAAGACGTAGACTCAACAATTCCAACGTGAAAACGAGCACGGGAACTCACACCGACGCCGAAAACATCACATTTCACTGGTTTCATTTATGGACGATGGTGAGCTTCTTTCCCACACTCTATCGCACATGCGCGTGCTGCCGGTGGCGTCCGCTAGGGGCACTCAGGCATCTTTGTAAACGTGAGTTGGTTTAGAGTTACAAAAATTACGCATCTAAATACTCCTTTCCTCGAACAATTATTGATTGGAATAGTTTGCCAATTGATGTTTTAAATACAACTAACTTTTTAGATTTTTGTTCCAAGCTATCGCAGCAAGTGCAACTTGTGCGACATTATGTTTAGTCCACTCCTGTAACAATGTCGAAATATATTAACAGTATTAATAAAGTAAAAGATAGAAAAGCACTCCTAAAAGGGTTTTCAGTAGAAACCCATGAGGAGGTCTTTTAGGCCCCTTTTTTATGCGAAGGAGTTCTTCATCGTCCAGTTGCCTTTCTAGTGCGCCAGGGGGCGCTAGCGCTTGAGGCGAAACCGTTCTTCACGAGCTGAATGAGTTCACGAGGTGTCAAAAACCTTTCAGGAACGGATATTTTCGTTGCTAGGTAGAGTTGAGTCTAATAGGCAGGTGAAACGTTATGCTCATTGTTTTTATGCATGTATAATTTTTATTTGGGGGTGTCTAGTCGTACATTGAGCTTCTTCATTCGCCGGGATCTTTTTATTCTTTCCTTGGTTGAATGTTTCCATTCTTTAAAAAAACAAAAAACATTTTGACTTAAGGACGGTTGTTAGGACGAAATAATTACAAGCAAGCCTGCAAAAAAAAGATATCGCGAAAAAGCCGTTGTGATACATTTTCTGGACATGCTTTATTTCGATAAGTGCATTATTGTTTCGTCAGCAGAATTTTTATCAAAAGTTTAATTAAAACCAATTGGCGGTGGCGAATAAAACATTCTGTCATAAAATAACCCACAATTTTATTTTATCTGTTTTGATCTGCGTCTACTTGAGCCCAAATACCTACTTTCGCGCAGTGAATGTAAGTATATCGTATCCGGCATCGCCAAGAGAAAACACAAATTCGATAGACATAGAAAAAGAAATAGGCGCGGAAGTTATTTTAGCCAGTCTCAGTAAACCGTTCCTAGAAATTGATTCATTTTTGCCCCTTAGACAGTTTCAGTCGGCTTTGAATGACTTTTGGCAAATTCTCAGCTCGAATCCGTTTGCAACAACGATTTCCAATATCTCGCCCCGTCTCTGTAAACAGCGTGAGAGGCGCATGGGTTCCTCCCGACCGGCGTCAATACCATCATCGATCAAACCGGAAAAGACGGGAACACGATTCCACATGAAACAAAGCATCAAAACAGTGAAGTTCTAGGAGCAGAAGACTGCTCCTCTGTCAGCGGCTTTAGCGGAATTTTCACGACCGTTTGTTTTTTCCGCACCCCTGATGTCATTTGAGAAGCCCCCGCAACTGCAATTGTCCAAAGGTCCAGAACGTGCCATAGCTACAGTGGACTAGAATACGGGGTAGTGTTTGGACCGGAGAGACTCGACAAGGGGAACTTGTGAGGCTGCGTGTGCAGACAACAATCGCGGCGCTGCAGTCGACAGGGCAGCAGAAAGTCGCTTCAGTCCGCACGCGCCGCCACACGTGCGCGTGCACGCGGTGCACGCTCGCATCCACCATGCATACTCATCCTACTGTCGCAGAGCCGTGTATATACAGAGTTTGGTCAATGGGAGGCGCGGGCAGAGCCAGGGCGATCACCAGACTCAGAAATAGGGCTTGACATGTTCTCCTGACCAACCAGAAGCCGAAAAGAATGCCCTAGCGGTGGTAGCGCGAAACGCTTTTAATCATACGTATATGGTTTTAATAAGCGCGTAAGAGTTAAATGTAGTAACCCTTCATGGTTGAAAAAGGGGTGCACGCGATGTTTCGATTATGATCATGCAGAAAGATGTAAGAAAGGAATGTGCCGCTCGAACTTTGTTTTGCTCGGACAGAGTGTGACCGCTCGGACGTCAGATTCCCGGCTCTCGGCAACTGGCGTACGGATTATGTCGATCGTTTCGCTCACAGCAAAAAAAAACTGAAGAGGTTTTTTGCCCAAGTATGGGGATGCCGGCCAATGCTAAAAGGAAGCTCTCCTTGTTACTGTCTAACACAATTTATGGTGCTAACTTCCGAGTGTTCCTTTGGTCTGTGAGGAAGCTGCCAGGAGGGTGGGGAGTATATTTTCTGGGGTCGTGCCGGAGGCCACATAAAACTGCCCCGCGGGCCGCATGCGGCCCGTGGGCCGTGCGTTACCGGCCCCTGCTCTAAAGTATCTGGAGCGTCTACTTTCTCCCAAAGTACTTGCGAAAGTCGAGTCCTGCAATCTACATTTTACCCCGTAAGTGATGAAGTCACAACATGGCACTACGCTCCTGACGAACCGTTGCTAGGGCCGTTGTTATGGGCAAATGCATGGGGGCTCGACGTGAGGTTAGAATTTGTCTGATACAAATAGTAAATAAATTTTGGTAAGCATTGTGTCTCCTCAATATCGAATCATGAATACCTTTTATATTGTCTCAGTACCACAAAACGATGATAGACGCCCGTAATAAAGTTTCACGACAGGTGTTACCATGCTAGCAGATGGCACGATTGCTTCGCGGGTTCAGTGGTTCTTTCTGAGGGAGTGCACGCGACTGTGTTGAATGAAGTTGGGACTAGTGCCACTAAATAAGCTACGCTTCAGAGTAACGACACTTGGCCATACTGTGTCTTAAAATCATGGTTGCCAGTTATGTGAAGCTTTATTTGAAATCACCGGAAACGCTTTTCCACCCTCCGTAAATGTTTACACAGTTCGCGACAGAGCAAAGCAATATTACATGACCTTCTTAACACGGAATCTAATGCTGAGGAAGTCGCACTTTTGAATCATGACAATCGGCAGTTCCGTCTGCTCTGCATATGAACCAAAATGGCGGTGGCCACAACAATGTCGGCGAACGGAGTGCCGATACTCTAAGCGCAGCTCATTTAGTGGCTCTAGTTGGGGACGATCCACGAAACTTCTATTTTGCGGGTCAACTTCCTATGGGATTTCGGAGTGCCCGTGCACAGCTTTGATCGAAGCTTCGAGGTGCGCGTGCGTACGAACGCTTCCCCGTGGAGCTCACTTCCGCAATACTTTGATTGGTCGTGAAATAAATACGTTTGAAAGCAAGCGGAAAATTTGAGGTAGAAAACACCGTGAAGCCGAATCATGTACGACGACGACGTGAAGCGTATCAAGGTCGAAGTGCAGGCCAGCACACGTTTCAAGGTTTTCTGAAAGCACCAGTTTCATGTATTCGCCCATAACGACGCCCCTAGCAACGGTTCGTTTGAAACAGTGACGTCACACTTAGCGGGGTCAATGGGAACTAGATCGGCGAATGACGGGCAGAAAATATGATTAGACGGAAACAGGAGCATTCTACGCATGGGGTACCGAGCTTGACGTTTTACCATGCCTAATGCCACGGCGCAGGCACACTGTATATTTTAGGCTCTAAACATATCTCCAGCCTCATCATTCCCGGAGCTCCCTTCGTAGACGGCAGTGATTGGTTCTTCCGAATTCTCTGCGGGAAAGTAGAGGTTCCTTCTCTCTCTTAGAGTGCAGAACGTGCCACAGCGGAAGTGTAATATCTTCAACGCGTCTTTGGCTATTGAGTTTGCCACGTCCCAAAATTTGGCCTCTCAATTTTCCGCCTGATGACTTCATAGAAGTGTCATGTCGCCACCGGCTGCTATCCTGGCGGTGTGACAGCCGCGATACTGTACGTGGCCGACGCATCTTATGCAGCTGGGCGCGCGCTGTCCAGTTTGACTGTTCTTGGAAGCCTCGGCAACCAGACGTTAGGACTGCACGATAAAAGCTACACTTGAGTTTGCTCGCATTTCTTATTTTTGGTGTTGCCGGGATTTTTAGCACAAACCGTCGAGTTAGCGACATTCGAAAACATGACATGTCTACTTTTGTCACATCACTTGTTGCCGTTTCGGGACCACTTTTAATGTATGGGCGGGGTGGGTTGCTAAACACGCCAGACGAAGACGCATTTCACGCACCGTAGCGGAGATGGCAATTCAAGATTCACGCTACTCTTCATCCTCGAAGACTTCTAGACAGAAGAAGGTCATGACAACGACGCGTGCTGGAGGGCGAGAGACAAGCGGCCCAAAGATGGTTGGCCGCAGAAATCCCCCAATCGATACCCGTCGGCTTGGCCCCAACCCCACTGGCAACACCCCCCCCTTTCCCCCTTATCCTGCAATGTGTCACCGCCATCGCCCAAAGCTGCTTTAATGAGAACCGTCTTGGAGTTTGCTTTGGCGAGCATCAGAAGTCTGGAGGACACCCAGTAGGACTTGGATGCTTGAAACTGTTGGACGCCACTCTGCTTCCTGGAGAAGCGCCTATTTTTCTTCTCTACAACGTGGTGACAGGAAGCCGGATCGAATTCGGGGTTTGCTTTTGGACGAGGTATGTTTTCGGCAGAGACGACGATTGTTTGAAACGAAACATTATGAGGGCATCGCGCATTGTGTCTAAGGCATAGAATACCACATCTTATACCCTAGTTGCACGGGCTCTGAGCTGCAGTCAGGCTAAGCCAAAGTTACAACACTGCACTTGAGGACAACGTTATTTGGCTATGCAGTCGAAGTTAAGGACACACGTGCGGTTACGCATCTTGAGAGCGCGTCAAAGCCGTGCACGCGCGCTCTTCACTTTTTTTTCTGAAATAGCTGTCGAAGAGTATAGTGTGGTGACTGTGGGGAAGCCTGGCGACAGTTAAGGGTGACCTAACTGCGGTTAACGGTGCCCGTCTAACGTGGGTGTGGCTTCAAGCTTCTTGATGAAATTTACACGTGCCCCATGTAAATGGCTTACGCTGAAGTCCACCGAATTTCAATTCCATGACGAGGGCCACGGTATCGTTTCAAAGGACGCCGATGAAGCTTTTCATTTCCTTTCGGCAAAAAAAGACGTACACTCAAAAAAGCCTTGCCACATAGGACTGTGATGACAGGCCACGGTGGACAGGGCGTAGTACAACATCTCATCGTTCTTTCTCAAATTTGCGAATTGCGCAGCTCGTGCAAAAGCTCCACCACTGACTTCACTCTATTTGATTTAATTCTAAATGAGGACGAGAACAATTAGCACGCAGGAAAAAGAAAGCTTTAATCCGCGAGTCGGCGTAAGATTCCTGCTTCAAATGCCACATGGAAATGAGTTCAAAAAGAACATTTGGCACGTGGCATTAGAATCGCCGATATTGCGGTGAGTCGTGTATGCAGATTGTGTTTTGTATAGGAGTATGATATATGAGCCTTGTGATCCCGGCTTTATAGCGTGAATGACCCTGTTGCAGAAATATATTAGATTGCAATCTTCACTTTTTCAAAGAAAGTGTTAAAGAAATTGAATAATTTGTTTTTAAGGTACATGATTTGAAAATTTCAATAAAATGCATTAGAAGGTGAGAGCTTATATCCCAATATATTATTAAATATTTTGCAAAGTATATATCGGGAGTCACCTTTCTAACACAGTTATAAATAAAATAAAACTTAAAGCAGGAACATACGAACGTTTAAGCAAATCCATTAGAGGAAATACATTATATTTAACCACACACAAATAGTAACACACAAAGCTGAATTTATGGTCTGAATTTTTATGGTGCCGGCCTCCATAAAAACAAAAATTCTACAGACATGAATTTATGTCCTGATTATCACTTGACATGTGCTACGAAACGCAGTGAGCAATCGGAAGGCTCAGGCCCGATTTACTAAGCTCTATGGGACAGTTATGCTTACTTAAAAAAATAAAACGCAATTTTTTAGTTATGAAAATAAAATTGTAAGCTTATGAGGACGACCACATGCAAGCCGTCAGTCAAATCTGTTTATTATTCTCAAATTTATGTTCGTTGAGATCTCACGCATGTTGTACGCTGAACTGAAGTTTCAAAATCAATTTCTCAGAGGACGACGTGATGAGATGTTTCGCTGTTAATTAAGATTGACATTTTTGTTAACACTAAAACTCTGCCAATATTCCACAAATACAATAGGTGCCGGATCCAATCGCTTTACATATAACCAGGGTGGGGAATAAAAGTCGATATGAGTAAAAACAGACCACATTTACTATGGTGATTTAAACCAATCCTTCCCCTCCCCTCCTCCCCCTCCTCCCCGTTAATTAATAAAAAAAATCGAGATCATTATTTTTCAAATTGGGAGGGGGGAGCACAAATAATATCTCGAAGTTTTTTTTTAAAGACCGTTTTTTTTTATCTTCGATGAATTCGATGTGGATTCGTTTAGAAGTTAAATAGCGAAAACTAATTAAGCAGTAAAGATTTATATAGGCTGAACACGACCAAAAAGAAATGCTCTATCAGGTAAATTGTAGCGTCGAGCTTGATTCCTTCTTTCCATTTCGTTCATCAGCTACGTAAACTTCTACTGCAACAAAATCACAGCGCAAAAAGAAACGAAAACTGAAAGAGGACTGTCCTCTTCACCAAGAAAGTGAGGGAGAGGAGGAAAGGAGAGCGCGGGGCGACCTCAGAACGCTGAGCTCTGATTGGAAGGATTAGTGGGTAGACCTAAAGCGCTAGCTACCTATGTTTCCACTGCACTCGTTGAACGCGTTCGAATTCGAGCAACAAACGCCAGAAGGCTACGTTTCACGTTATGGCCCGTTTGTCGAGTGCAGTGCAGGCCGTAGAGCTATTAAAACCTACTCCAGGGGTTCAACTGGCGCTAGTGTCTATGCGACTTCCGGGAGGCAAATTGAAGCAGACAACAACCAGTCTACCTTTGCTGTGCTCCTCTGCATTCCTATGGGAAAACGCGTGTGCATTTTGTCTCATTCGTCGGAAAATAAGATGGATCACTTCTGTTATTTGGGTCGTACTGAAGAGTACGTACCTTTGTTAACATTGTAAAAGTGTAGTTGCTTCAGTTACAACATTTCTTTGGTTAGTGAACGATGTTAAACTTCGCTCGGTTTTCCACATCTCCTTCGTTCGTTTGGCAACGTATGAAAGCGCCGACGGTGTGTTCACGCTAACAGTGTCCGACAGTGTACACGAACACATATACGAAGCCGTTTCAGCACCGCTTCTGATGGGATGAATTCGAAATGAGAACGCCGTAACTGACCAAGTATTTCGTCGGCGTGACTGATAAATGTTCCAACCTACCTAGTACGCACGAACTTACTCGTGATATTGGCTCTTAGAATCAAGCACACGGAGAAAAATTCTCTCGCTTTTTCCCATAAAAATACATTACCGGAAGTCAGTTTCCGACCGGTTGCTCTCTGCTTGAATTTGCAACAGCACTCTAGGGCCATTTTTGAACCCCTAGCGTACATTATAATAACTTTATGGCGGAGTAAATGCTGCCTTTGTACTGCACTTATATAACGCGTTCCAATGCGAAAGTCAAACGTCGGACGCTGGCAATCCGCGTTCTATTGCGTTCAACGAATGAAGCGGACACATAGGCAGTACAGCTTTAGGCCTATCCACCAATCTTTCCAACCTGAGCTCGGCGTTTTGACGCACACGCATGCTCTCGCCTCATCATCTCCCCCAGTTTCTCGGCCCATTATACACTCAGATGAAAACGAGAAAACAACAACAACGTACACAGCTTTCAATCCTAATGAACAAAAAATCAAGCTGTTATGGTTGTCGTATGGTGGGGATTACACCATCGAGAAGAGTTTATTTAAACTGTACGTTACGTGTTCAGTAATTATTTCGACCGCATTGTTTCCAGTGATCAGAAATATGAATCAATATATCTGGCGTGTTGAGAAATACATCTAGAGGCAAAGAATAGCAATTGTCTCGCTTCACTGATTTAAATTATAATTAATATGATTTAACTCGATGAAACTGAGGTAGAGTGGATTGATTTTAGCATTTTTTACATCACTGTTTTTCCCTCTTGCTTATAACAATTGATTTAACGCTTTCATGTCGCTTAGAAAAAAACTAAGGACCCTGACAAATCTAGCCGAGACGCAGCTCTGACACGAAAACGAATGTATAGCATTGCTGCAAGCCTGATGACGTCCATTGGACAATGGCTGTCAATTTCGCTGACGCACCTCGCCTGTTACGTAACTCCAGACGAGCGACGGCTCATGAAGGGGTGCTACACAATAACAATAACAAAAAAATGCGTCAATAAAAAGTAGAATAAAATATTTAAAACCCTTTGGTAGAAAGAATGAACTTAGCCATGAAATGTTGACGAGATAATGTTAAGTTCAAATAAGCTCCCCGCTCGTGAAACACCGCGTAGGCCGAAAGCGATGAGCCAGGCAGTTTCGAAAGCAACTCCCGACGAGAAAATTTCATATATTTATACATAGCCTTTTTTAAAGCTTGCAACACTATCCTTTGGCGAAGGCAAAGAGGGGGGGGGGGGGGAGGAAGGTGGAGCGGGGGAGATGCTATGAACTATTAACGGCGATTTCAATTATTTTAGTGTTGCAACCAATTAAAGATCAACGAAGGTACATGCACGACGCGAACATTCTCAAGAAGGAAAATACATGTTGGTACCCTTGCAGAATAGAAAAACGAAGAAAAAAAAACGCGTCTAGAACGTTTTGTCCATCGATTGCCATAAAACGAAATATTTCTGAAGAAACCTTTGCAGCAGTCTGGTTAGTTTATTTTTTTGCTTTGCAGCCGATCTTTTTAGTCCTTCGCGAGTAAGGAGAATGGCGATAACGAAAAATGGCACGTTTTCACTTTTAACGAGAGAGGTCACGACAGTTCCCCCCGGAAAAAAGAAGAAGATAAAGGGGCTTCGTAACGTAAAAAGAATTTCCAGACGCCATTGAAACAATTGTGTGTCAACGGCAGCTATGAGGTGAGGGCACGCAAGACCATAAATGTTAGAACGTGTAAAATAAAAATAAACTTAACGCGAGCGCCGCTTAAAAAAAAGAAAAACGCCCGTTCTTCACAATCCTTGCGCGCTTTATGTGTGTGTTATTGGTTTGACCAGCGATAGCAAAAACACGCACATAAAAAAAGAACGAGCGCAGCGACGATGGTTTTTTTTTTGGCGCTGCTTTGTTGTCTCTATGGGAATGTAGCGCTGGCTGCGGTTAGACTTAAAGGGAAATGAGAGTATCACGTCTGGTTTTCGAATTGGTCAGCTTTTCTCGAACGCGGGGTAGCGTTGCAAATTATGGTAAAGAACCCAATCCATGCTCTGGCGTTGCAAAAAGTTTGTAGCTATCATACATAGGACGCGGTAGTTTATAAGACTGTTCGCAGGGTTGGGCATTTGATCGATTAACCTTCCGATTAATCGATTAAGGCTTTAATCGCGATCAAATTTTTTAACCGGTTAATCGGTTTTTTAATCGGTACTCAAAAAGAAGTCAACTGGACGCACGCATGGCTCTATCCTGGACGACCTGCCCGAACTAGGGGTGACTCATGCCCCCCCCCCCCCTCTAAGGAAAACGCTGCGTGGCGTGCATCCGGTCGTTCTGTCCTGAGCGGTTTTCTGTTCCCAGCCAGGTGCTATGAGTATGAGCAAGGTTCAATTCTCGCGCTCGCGAAGCGTCACGTGTTCGAGGATATACATTACAGTTCTACCGAGGCCAGACGAACAAGCCGGGCCCGCAATTGATCCCTTTACGACCGCGAAACTTCACGTGTTGAGGATCTATTACACATCCTGCCCAGGCAAGACAAACAAGCAGAAAAACAAGCTGGGAAGCTAACAACGCCATGGTTACTTGTTCCAGTATTCGGCCCGTACAAATGGACGAGTTCACGAGTATGAAAGGCAATCTCGCTGGAAAGTTGGGGTTTAAAGTAAACTCCAGCGGTGAAGCTTTTAACTCGAAGGAAGTCCACTGCATCATCTGCAAAAAGCCGTTTTCATACAGTGGAAGCGTACGTTCGCTTCAGTATCACCTACGAGCGAAGCACCCATGTACGCCGCTGCAGCAAGGACCATCCGCCAAAACGCAGACAACAATCAACGCCTTCTCGTCGAGGCCCCTTTCTCTGAAAAAAGAAGAAAGCATCGCCCAAGCCCTGACTTCTTGTCTTCCTGTCGGAGAATGTGGACAAACTTCTTTGTCTTCGGAGCTGGAGCAAAAATATGTGAGTCTTTGAATCGTTGAACTATATGTATCCTCAATTGTAAATGTCCTTTGCGCCGTGTAACAGAGAGTAAAATAAGTCTTCAAAGGCAAGACGAGTTGTTGCATTCTTTTTAATATATTATTTATAAAAATCAACGCAACCGATTAATCGATTAATTAATCGATTAAAGGGTGGCGATTAATCGGGTTAAAATTTTTAATCGACGCCCAGCCCTAGTGTTCAGACGTCCAAGGTGTTGCAGCAGTCAAGCATGTTTACAAAACCCGGTGGTCGTTAGAGCAAAAAAGTTAACAAACTTAACTTGTCTTTTCAATGCAGAAAACAAGATCAGATATTGACCCTATCAAAGTCGTTTCACGCAAATTGCAGCTAAATATGGTGCCACTCTAGCTTTGGTTGATATCACAGAATCAAGACAAAATACTTTAGGGTAAACCCCGTGAATAAATTAGCTTTTTGTGTTCTTTCCGTTTTTGCTTGTGAGTATTTGGGTAAAACCGTAAAAACATTATAAAATAATTATGTCCAGTTTTCTGCAAGACCATACTCTTTCTTGAAATATGAAGTTGTGACAAGAGGTTTTTAGATTTCTCTCTTTCTTTTTGCCTGTCCTCGGTGCCTATGTAAGCAATTTCTGAACAATCAATTATTCGGCTGTTTTTGAGACCCCTTAGTATATATGTCGGTTTCATCCGCAGCCTCAGGTTTTTGCCAAGCTTAAGACTCACCAGCTCGTTTGCGCCTTTACGTTCATTGACATTTTTATTCGTGATTTTGTTTCTGTCGTCAGCGAACGGTGGTTTTACCGTGTGGGGAAACACTGCAATGTGCCTCCTCGTTAAGTGACGACAGACACCGTCATCGACACCGTTCGAAGCAAACACATTATTTATCTTGCCATGACGACACAGGTTATATATATCGCCACCTATCGCCAACTTTGTCAAGCGGACGGTGGTAAAATACAAAAAAGGCTTTCGCGTTGCATACTTACGAACACAATGTCAACAGAAACTATTTATTTCTAAGTCGCGAGATTGCATACAAAAATAAAATCTAATTTATTCAGTTTACTAGCCAGTTTAGCCACTTTATCAAAAAATAATTTCGAAACACTGATATTCTTTTTTTTAATCCCTCGGGTGTCGAGAGCCTGTCTCAGATGAGCGTTTAGTTGACACGCGAGAAAAAACCAAACGAAACTTCCGCCCCCATTTTAGGGCTTGGCACATGTGCCTCTTAGAACAGCCTACTAGGTGAAATTGAATATCGATCGCTTACGCTGATGCCTGCAACATCCAGCCATTTTTCTCTAGGAATTTTACTCTTAGCGTTGCGGGACATAATCACCAGGCTTGTTACACTCTGGGCGTGCTGAAAGCGCTTTAGAAATCTGTGTTGTTAGTACATTTAAAGCGGCAGCAGTGTTGATTAAAAGTCGCTGATGAAGAAAATATAAAAGCTAACCTTATTTATTTATTACATTTTACACCGCAGCGCCAAGACTCATTATTGCAGGGGAGGGGTGAAGGTACATTTCTACGAGGAATACACTAGATCAAAATCACACGGAAGGAAGCAAGTTCGCACATCAAAACTGTGCTACAAAATCACAGCAAATGGAATCCACATTGGAATCAAAATAAAGCTGCCAACAAAAGTGAATTTCTGTGCAGGCAAAAGTATCAAGACAGGCATATCACCTTGTTGAGCAATTGGATAAACTTGTATTTTATGCCGATCTTATCAATCCTCACATTTAGAGATATCTTGAAAAATAGAGCAAACCCGGAGTGTTGCCAACCAAGCATTCTGAGAACACACAATCAAGAATGAAAATTTACTTGTTTTGCGGCCAACTATCTACGTGATAGTTTATCTAAAAAAGGGCAGTAGATAAAATCAAAACAGTGTCATCAAGCAATTCCTTCAATTGTTTAATACTATTGGGAAAATGTATTTTTAATACATTGCTCCTTGAGGTAAACTCTACATTTTTCTTAGAATGATCTTGTCTGCTTGATACAAATTGCAGTTGTTCGGTGACTTTAGATTTATCCAGTTCAGTTTTACCATGGTATTATTTAAACTATCTAAGACGAAGACGGCATCTTTTAGAGTTTAATGGTTTCCATTCTAATTGACAAGTATAGGGCACTAACGCTTTGCTTTTAATTCTAATATTTCTTAACAAACCTAGCTGCTTTGCTTTGTATTTGCTCAATTTTCTTTTCTAAGTAGTGTTATTTAGGGTCCTAGAGCACGCAGGCGTATTTTAGAATAAACCTCACATTAGACAAGAAAAACCAAAACTAGGTGCGTTTTTACAGTGAAAGAACAGTTTCGATAATTTCTCCTTAAAAAACAATATAACGCGTGGTTGTGTTGAACCGTCATGACCTTTGAATGCGCGCTACAAGATAAATTTTGTGAAAAATGAAAGCCCAAATATTTTACCTTGTCTATCTTCTGTAGTAGAACGTCGTCAATTGTATAAGTAAAGGAAATTGGTTGGCGTTTTCGGGTGGACGTTATTTGAATACATTTTGAAATATTTGATTTCATTTTTCATATTTCGCGCCATCTCGGGAAACGATCAATATCTCCCTGCAGCACCAGACATTCTCAATCTGACTTTATGTTGCTGTATAGAACAGAATCGACCGCATAAAGGCGAATATTTGATCTAATTTTCATCGAAATGTCATTGGTATAAATTAAAAAAAACGGACCTAGCACCGATCCCTGCGGGACATCTGATGTTACTTCCAAGTACGACGATGTTTTTTGCGTTAACTATAAAAGCATGCTTCCATTTGTTAGATAGCCAGCAAGCAAAATAATGTTATTTTCAGGGATATTCAAAAACTTTAATTTGTGTAGGAGCAGTTTATGGGAGACCGTATCAAATGATTTCTGAAAGTAAATTCAGTATGAATATTTTTTTTATCTTCCGAAATAGTTAGATGTGTGTTCAAAGATGGACCTCGTGATTCTGTTAACATCTAATTTGATTGACTTATGGTGAACTTTTATAAAGGACAAGCCGCCGGGACAAATTGACATACATAATTGCACCTTAGAGTATATGCGTGTTCATACAATTTTATGCTAGCTTGTTCAAGCTGGAGAACATCACGTATGCCACCGAAAAGATGTTTCGCGTACCCTATAACCGATTTACGACAGCGGGCCTTCAAAGATGGTTTTGCAATAATACATTTTTAGGCATCATTCCCACAATAATTTAAAATGATAAAAAATTAAAAAAAAACTTCTGCAAGAGAAACAAAAGCGCCATTCTCAATTGAATGAAGAAACCGTATATGGTGAGCTGGATTACAAACTGGTCATTCATTGGTTCTCGAATTAAGCTCATATTGCGCCACTTTTTAAGGTATCTAAAGCTTCCAGCCTGTAATTCAAATGGTGCTAGTTATAACCGTTTAAATGTAATACTTAGCTTCAGATATAAAATAAAAAAATGCATCGGTTATTTATAAACACTACGCATCATATGACCTATAAAAGGAAGTTACATGAGAGTGAACATACTACCGACCAATAGGTGCAATTCTGAATTTCACAAAAAATTCAAGACATATTTATGAAAGGGCCATCTTCTGGAGATTTAAGAACGATTCAAGCTTTCTTTCACCAACATGAGAGGTTATCATCTCCAAAGTCACAAACATTTAGTCAGAAAGAGCGACATATAAGAGCTCATATTCATAAACGGCTTCAGCAGCGCCCGTTTGATTGATTAATACCACACAATTTACTTAATTGGATCGCGTAAAGAACTAAAATCACGAGTAGGTCGCAGCTATAATGTACCACGTGGCCACTTTAGTTCGTGGTGTTAGTTAGTCGAGGATACCCTGCGATACTTCGACCATGACCATATTAATTACATTGGTATCTCATCTACAAAGCTGCTCCATATGTTTCCTTCATTTAATAGTACGCCATTTTGAGAAAAACTAACAGAACAAAAACAAAATTTTGAATATTGGGTACACAGCCTGTGTGTACATCGTCACGGTCGCCGCAGTACGAGATTCAGAGATTCTGGAGAGAACATCTCCGAAAGTAGGAAAGGGAATGCGAGTTTTGTGGCGGTTTCTAAAGTCTTTGAAACATTTGTCATCCTTTACGGGAGAACTGCCTTGCGCATCCATTGTCAGCTACACAATGCAAAAGAGCCATGTTTCACTTTTTTTTCTTATTTTTTTTTTTTAGGAGAAGGGGCGAAGGCGGGTCTGGTACAATGCCCTTTAAGATTCTGCATTCCCGAACTGCCGTGGCAAAGTTTGGCCTGCGCTTAAAGTTTCGACACGGTATTGTGAAAGAAGGCTGCACAACGAATGCTAACTGCGATGTTGGGAAGCGATAAAAGAAAAAAAATGACAGCGGCTGATCTCTCGAAGCATAAAATTGCGTGAAATATCCAGACTCTCAAGCAATCAAAAGTATTCCGTAATAAGTTTGAAGTATGTTGAAAACAAGCAATCGCAAAATTTGTTACAACAGCTAAAAAAACATAGATAAAATTATAAGCGTGTTACACTGCTGAATGTCTGTGGTTTGAACAGTGCGTGAAAGTTGCCAATTGATTGTTGTTTATTGGTTTTAATGTTATGACATTTATCATTTCGCATTGCCTTTAATTAACGTCAGTATACCACCTAATTTTTTTGAAAATTGTTATCTTATACCTTCAAAGCTAAAACTCAATCAAGCTATCTCTATAAAATGTGTACTGCTTGATTAAATTTTGGTCTTGAATAAATAAATACACAACGCCTCAAAATCAAGATGACAGTAATCAACCAATCATTCGTTCATATTTGAAGTCCTCCATCTTTTATCGTTTGATTTTATGCTGATATCTTAAAATGAGCACTAATCGGCAACTCATGGTACAAACAAAACAAACATAGCTCATCCAATTATAATACCGTATAACAAGCAACCTAATCTTGAAATCAAGAACAATTTTTTCAAATTTAGTCTAGAGAAAAACATTACCGTTTAGCCTAATTTTGATATTCTAGAACACAGGCCTGACTAAACAAAGACTGCAATATATGCCGTCGATAAATATTGCTATTTCATGTACATACATTTACTCTTAACGCCTAGCCAAGAAGAGCTTCTAAGGGAAATAGGAATATCGTATCACGCATTAAAGCCGATATAAAAAAACATTTATTTAGTTGTTTTATTTACGTTGATTGTTTCCTCGGTGGAAGCAACGGAAACTAATTGAGATACTGGTATAGTGTGAGAAAGGTCCTTTTTTAAAGTGACACATTTTTTGGTCCGAGGGTCGCAGTTGAGGCCAGCCTTGCAAACGATTGAGGGTTCGTTCCGGGACAGAGCACACTTTTTCCCTAGACCTGCGTGTACAAATTAAATGAACGGATCAGTTGACGGGGCAATTTTCACTCATTCTCTGGAATAATCACCGACACCTTAAAAAATGCTCGGCATGGCTACGGCCCCAAGCATCTTATATCCAATCCAGAGACAATTAGGATTCCAGCGTTAGAAAATAAGAACGGCGAGGAACGAACTACAAAGCAAAATGCGGGAACATACTAAGCTACGCCGTGCGTTAATTTTTTTTTAAAGCATCCCTTGAATATATATAAAAAATACGAACATATGCAAAGAGGACATTGGGTCTTGCCTCTGCAGTGCAAGCTACGCTTTCACAGATGTCGAACGCGAAGCCTCGTGTCAGATTCAGATATTTCACGCTGGTGACGACGAGTCTTGTATTCAATTCAGCGGAGCCGATTGACACTCCTTTTTTACGGATGGTGAAACAAACCATTTGACACCGTTTCTTTATGTAATTGGGCAAATGTTGAAGTCAGGTTTTGTTCTATTTCTTTTTTTCAAAGCGCTAGTTTTAAAGGGACAATGAAGGCAATTTTGGATATCTTTTGGCGATTGAACTGGGTTACAGGTACGTCTCAGGCCACGTTGCCCAAATTTCAGCCGAAACCAGCGCTTGTGTGCCGCGCAAATCAATTAAACAGTCGCGGTAATAATCGTACCGGGATCGACTGGGGCGACGCCCCGAGAGTTGCGGAAGAAGCCAGGAGAAGCGGAGCTCACGTGACCGCTGCGGGACCAAGAAGTGCGATGTCACAGGAGACGCGTCAGCGATTGGTCGAAACGAGAGACGTGCCCTCGGTCACGTTTTGGTTCGCGATTTTTACGAATACTGTTCTAATTTCCGCTGGAATAACCATGAAAAGTATAAATCGGACCGGAAATGATTACTAAACCGTAAATAAAACAGCATATTTGTTTTTCTCTTTGCTACGCTGGACGCGAAACGGGCAACGAGCAACTATGGTTAAACAAGATAAAATAAAAAAGAACACGCGGGAGACGTTTGGTTTTGGTTTCAGATGTCGGTGTCGTGTTTACTTTGGGAACACGGTACTCGAAGGATTCTGCAAAATGGTAGTCATGCCAAATTTGTGCGCTGTAGATGGCTGTTCTAACGGTCGACTGAAGACCAGTATTCGTTCGGGCGACGCTAGTTTTCACGTGTGGGTTGCTGTTCGTGTTCTTTGACGACGAAAAGAGAGGACGTCCGACTTTGGTGAAAACCAAAAATGGTGCTGTTTATTTTCTCCTTCTTGGGAAGCGTCCCCCGCGGAGGAACCTGTTTCCTGCCGCTTTCCCCTCGGCATCTCCCCCGCGTCCCTGTCCTTCGGCAACGCGCCGCTCTCGTCTCGCCCGCGCGAATGTTGCTCACTGCTTTCCTGCTCGGAGCCTGCGGGCCGCTCGTTGCCGGCTGGGCGGTCTCCGTCGGGTGATGGCGGTGGCCGCCACACACGTACTCCCGTTCTGTTGGTGTTAGGTCACTGAACGGAAGCCCGAACTCACTCGCGAGAGCGGCGCCATTGTCGTCTATGTTGACAGATCCGAAGAAACGACCGCGCATCCGCGCTGCTATAACCCACCGCGGTAACCAGAGTCTCGATCTCCTAAATACTACCGATACCGACTATTCACACTTGACGTCACTCCCTACGTCACCTCCGTTTTCGGAGGCCCAGAAATGAGAATGGAGATAGCTCAGTTTCGGTTTCTTCAGTTCTTTCGTAGGCACAAAAATACGCGTCACAAATGTCTACAAAAAATTTAGGCAGCGTGCTAGGTTCCCAAAAAGCCTAAAAACACCATTTAAAAAAAAATAAAATCGTCTTCATTGTCCCTTTAAGGAGCTCATGTCGCGCCGGCCTCGGTGGCGTGCAAGAAAAAGTGGCGTGACGCGAAAATCGTGATTGGTCGATTGGGTCATGACGTCACAGCCACATGACCCCGATCAAAAATGTCAGAACAACCCGCAAAGCTCACGTGAAGCGTGACGTCACGAGTGGGATGAAAGTGACTAAAACATGACATATAATGCGAATTAAAGGTCGTCGCATGTCTCAAATAATTTCACGTTTTAAAGCAATAAATTGCTTTAAAAGGTGCACCACGTGATACTGCTAGCACAAACGCACAATTGCCGTTTTCTTTTTTTTTTTCCTTGTTTCTTGCTTTTAGAAGCGTGGCTTTGATGAAAATGACTGGTGTAATGAAATATGACTACTTGGGGCTCCAACTCAAGCATTAAAAAATCGTGCTCACCAATACCTTGTCTCAGTAAAATGAAATAAAAAGTTCCATTATCTTGTTCACTCGGGTTGTGTTACACGACGTACCTAATAGGGCTCATACTGAAAAATAAAAATTGGGCGACGATCCTAAAATTTTAGATTTTAATTTAATAAAAAAAAGATATTTAAATTTCTCAATTTTTTTGCTTAAAGACGAAATATTTTATTTATCTTTTATATGAAAGTTTTGACGTTGTGTATTATAGTACTCAAAAACCTCCGATTCCTTAAAATGTAGTAGTTATCGGAACCGAAATTTGGTGTTTTTGTCTAAACAATTGTCAAGCATTCAAGTTACTGCATATAAATCTTTCACATACTAAAACAGGGCAGCGCTATTTCTGCTCAAAACAAAATTTAAAAGAAAATCAACCTGGCAATAGCTCTATGGCTTACGGAATCGGTAAACGTTGAATTAAGAATGTAGTGGGTGCCGTAGCTCATTTAACTTTCAAAATTATAGCCTTTTTTGATCCGGCAGGTACGTCACACCACTCGGGTCCGACTAAAAGCGCTACGAAACTCGTTCAAATTAAATCGCGCGGCAGCCCACAACTCTTACCTCGGACGAAGAGACACTTTTTGCAGCATAACTTTTCGTCCATATCGCCCGGAGACAACGACAGCTCTTTCTTCCCCTTGCAAGGTAAGGCGAAGCATTGCAGGCACGGGTACCTTTTGTTGTCTTCCAGAACTCCTACATCTTGGAATACGGCGTAGTTTTCCGAAACAATAAAATAGTTAAACAGCGTCAGAGCCACGAGTATAGGCGACATCCTTAACACAACTGACGAGCGTCGTTCAGGAAGCTGCAGGTGTTTACTGCCTCAATGCTGGTATTGAGGTACGCTTGTAACAATGAGTTCTCTATCATCTGTCAGCCCCATTGAGCCTAACAACTGGTTTATTTCATTTGCCCTTTGAACCGATGAACGTCGCCATATTGAAACGCGCGATAAACGTGTTATTAGCCTTTTCTCTAATTTTAGGCGGGCAATGATATGCGCAGCTCAGTTAGACGTACACTCTAATAAATCCGACAAGTCTCCTTTCTCGCAAAGCTGTTGGGGAAGTCACTCAAATTTACAGAAAGCGCTCTGTGAATCACGAGGCTGAAAATACGTTTAGGCTTAGAAAAAGAAACAGTCTGCGCAGTGATACTGAGCTTGACGTAAGCACGTGAAGCGTCATAGTCGGTGTGACAGCGCAGACTGTTTTGTTTAGGTCTATACAGACCACCACACCGTTTACAAACAAGCCCGCGATTGCCCATGGCCAGGAATCTGAGACATTCGCTTTATAACCAGAACCATTTTTTCACGCTTCTCATCACTGTAAGAAATGCGGAATGTTTCCTTTCCCGCAAAGCAGTTGGAGAGCGAATCGCTGACCTTCGAAGGAAGATCGGTGAGTGTCGAAACTAAAAATATGTTTAGACATTAAAAAAAATATATATATATATATGGTATATTTTGTTGTGAAATTGAGCGTGACGTGCTGAATGTCACAGAGCAGACACTTTTATTTAGTCCCTAGCCTACTTTCAGCACTATCATTCGCCGAGTTCCCTCCATAGATTACAGCGACTTATGACGCGTTCACACTGGAAGCGGATCCTCAAAGCACGAAGTGGATCCGCGCGTTTTCAACCGCAAAGCCGCTGGGATCGAGCGGTTGGGGCGCGTTTTCGTTAAACGCTTCGGGGCCGATTTGTTATAACCGTTTTCCCGAACCGCGAAGCGGAAACCAATAGCAACGCGACGCGGACGTGACGCCTCACGAACGACGTCGGTGAGGTCGCTGGTGAGGCGTCCAAGGCGCTGCAGCCCTCGCGTTGCAGCAGACAAATCAACGGAGAAACGTGATGTTCAGGTCCGTCACTCAAATCCGCCCCGAAAATAACTGACTCGTAATCTTAACGCCATTTAGTCCGGTGGTTTGGTTCGGGTAAGCTATTGGGACGGAGATCGAACACTCGCGCCTCTAGCGGTACGCTTCAGCTGGGGGGACAACAAGCCGTATTTTCTTGTTTGTTCTTGATACAAGAAATTGAACATGAAGATTCGAAGACCGCTCCTCGTGCGACTAAAGCACTGGTCAGAGCGAAGCGCTCGTACCCAGACCGCGCTAGGCGAGGTTCAATTTCTTAGTTATGCTGCGTTGGTAAACACCGGGCTGTGGGGACAACAAGAAGAGTGCCTTCATACACACGCGCGCTTTTGCTTGAGTGGTGACATCTCAGCCATTTTTCCGCCATTTTTTTCATTTTGAAGTGCGCGCAATCCGGTGTTACTCAGCTCGAGCGCGTAGATTTGGCTAATGCGTAGACGCCATTTTACCGCCCAAGTCACGCACCGAGTGCGCGAGAGCGTCACGCGCTGGCACATTCAGGGCAACAATGGATGTTTTCACCCTGAGACCGACAGACATGTAGGCAGCCTAACAATAAGTAAAGCCCCTCTCTCCTGGAAAAAGTGGCGCCATTCATTGTTGTAGCAATGCTCGAGGAACGTGCCGCGCGCCACTTCTGGGAAATTCATGGCGTCTGAAATCTAGCTAATCTATACTTCGTTTCAGCTTGGGTCCAGACGCAGCCGATGCTACAAGCGCGAGCTCCGGGCTTCCAGCGTCCCTGCCAAGCACGCGCGCTAGTGCAGTAGAGGCACTGTTCAGGGCCACACGCTCGTGCTTGTAGCATCGGCTGCGTCTGGACCCAATCTGAAACGAAGTATAGCTCAGTGCTGCCACTGTATGTGCTGCGCTGAGCCGCCATGATCTTCCCAAGGGCTCCACGTTGCACGTGCCTATTGCATCGACGAACCTTGCGCTATACTCTTGAAACATGAAGGGTCTTTAACAATAAGCTCGATATCGCGCCCCCAATAATTCGGCCTTTTCCTTAATACTCTATTTCACCTTAGGATGCACCGTAGGAAAAGCTACAAGCACGAGCTCCTTGCGTTAGGGCACATCTCGGCGGCACAAGCTCTCGTTCATTAAGATCAGCTGCAGGCGATAGGAGCTCGCGCTTCTAACCTTCGCTGCTGCTTACCGTAAAGTGAAACGGAGTATAGTTTGTTTATTATTCGGGGTGCCAAAGCTCGTCGCTGCGCCGCCTCCGTTTGCCCGTAAAACATCGGAACCCTCCTCCGACCGACCGAAACGACAGCTTTTGTACCCACTAAGGCAGTCGCGTGAACTGCTGAAAGTTTTCGACACCGTGCATGGCTGACAGGAACGTCGATATAGATGTCGAGAGCCTAATTGCGTAGCCAACATACTACCGCGCAGCTGGGAGGGCACCTGCGCTAGCTCGAACCGTAACGTTTCTAACACCAAGGAGAATAAAGAAAACCTATTAAAGATTTACAGCGTACGTACCAGACGATGCATAGGTAATCCATACGGCGTTCATTTGAGCTTAATGTCAAACAAACCGCAGAGCTCAGACTTGATCGACGTGTGAGTGACGAGAGGAGAGTCCATTGCCAGCAAAGCCACGACCGGCTAGTACCGAACATATTTTCGGCACGACGGTCCACCAGTGACGCCCTCCACTCCGAAAATTATAAAGGAAAAACAAGGCGGGGGGGGGGGGGGGGTAGCTCTTTCTCTATCTTGAAAACAAGGTGAGCTATTCATGCGGGAAGGGTCCACTTCAAAGAACAGGTCGGGGGCATCCTTTTCTGAGTCACCAAGGTGTGCCTAGCTGGACTTTGATTGTGTGCGAAGTCGTACGAATCGCAGGCGGCTTTTGCGGGTCCATGTCTCTTTTTTGCTGCCTCAACTCGTGATGCGTGCGAACATCCCGATGAAAAACCTTCAGTACCAAAATATCTAAATTTTGGCTTTGGATCATGAATTAAACTCGATTTCGGATTGTCAAACAAGGTCGCCAAATGCAAGTCTCAAGAGATCACGCGGGATCGCTGAGAAACCGCCAGCCGCGTTTCGGTGCGTTTGAACCGGGTCGCTAGCGAACTGCAATCGCAACCGCTTCGCATACGCAGCTCGACAACCAGTGTGAATGCGCCGTTAGGGCTGCGCCTGACTCTTCGCAAATAACCTTTCTCAGAGAGACTGTGTTTTTTTTTTCTTTTCTTCTGCGCCTTGTCATTAACTGTACCCCCTCCATACACCCTAGTGATGGGCTTTATCTTGTCAATGACTGCAGAGCGGAAACGTGATCGTGCATGAAAACAGTCTTAGTGCTCTTTCTTATTTATGTCCAAAAGGCCTACCGCAAAGTTAAAATAAATAAAACAAGAAAAAATATCCCCGAGCCTTTAGTACGAACTCGTAGGTAAAACAGCCGAGCATCTCGCAATAACAAATAACCTACGCAATCTCCTCCCACAGGGTAGGCGGCTCACCGCTCTTCTGCATCATCATAGGGCTTGGCTTGACGGCTCCAATGCAAACAAAAATCGCCACACTATAGAATGGATGTTGTACTAGGACACCGACATAGTTTATGGTAATCTACATCCGTTGCTGTAGGGAGTCCCGCTGATGGTCACCTAACGACAAAATAAACTCCCCCTCGGACGCAGCCCACCAGTGCATCCCTCTGTTGGCGAGTCATCCTTTATCGCGGTGGAGCAACCGCCCTTTTGCGCAATACGTTGCGCGAGCTCCTCAGAGTGATGTAAAGCTGAGGGCCGGGGCCGGAGCTGGCTAAAACAGGTAAAGCGCGGTCATAATTTTAAAGGTGATCGATCAGCTGCCAAGGAGAAGGCCGTGAAACTGGCGGCTTTTCTTAGGCGTGCTAGGGAACACTTAAAGGAATTAATATCCTGCCTCTGCGGTAGGATCGACTGGATTGCAGACCCGCACCACGTAATGAGTGCAGGTGTGTGTGACTGTTTTTTTTTTTTATTCTGTCTAAGCTGAAGCACCTACGAAGGTAAGGCAGCCAGAATTGACGTACTATGCGATGACGTGTCCTTGATGCCAGTGCTTCGTGCTCGCAATGCTATGAGACGAACCTCCTTGCTATTGTAGCCGTGATAGTACGTACTCATGAAATAAATATGGAGCATCCATTTTGCGCAAAACGTTTGGAAGAGCCAATCACTGCAATCTATGAAGGAATCTGGGCGAAAAACGAAGCTAAAGAAAAAAAACAGTGTGTACTGTGCAGGATATTATGCCATCATCAATTTCACAGCGCTACGCAGCTTTTTTTTTTTTAATAAACCTGTTTTTAGCTTATTTATTCACCCAGCTTCCTGCGTAGAGTGCAGCCGTTGGTTCTCCAAAGGGCTTTGAGGGAAAGTCGACTCTCTAGATTTCTTGCAGTGTATACTGCAACGTAATTCAGAACTCTTTTCCTGTTAATATTGGTAGTAATCGCATGTACTATCTCGCCACAAGGCCTGAACCACTTTGTATTCTAGGCTTGGTTTAAAAGTGGTTGATCTACCTACGCACAGTCACTATGTCTAGGTAACTGTTCAGATGGAGAAAAAAAGTATGTATTTTTATGGTGGTGAATCTGTTAATCAGCGTTCGAGAATCATCAAAAAAGTGCAGGTTCCCCCTTTTGTTTTCGTAAATAATTAATATTTTGATAATGTCTTTTGGTGTTTTCTGCCTGTGCAATAGTTGCTAAGTGATGGCAACTTTCGTAATAGGTTTTCGAAATTACTCTTCAGAACTTCTTGTTTAGACCGCCCGACGCTGTTAATATTCCACCCGCTTGTACAAGACGTCGGCCGAACCTTCCATGGGAGCTTGAGGTTGTGCCCAGTTAAGGTTCAATCAACATAACAGGGGTCGCTAATCGGCATATTTTCGTCGTTTTTCGCTTTTCTTATCGCGGAATGAAAGTGCCTCCATCGAACAAGATACGATAAAAGGCGCTTATTTGCAGGTGCACTCCACCGCAATTACGAAGATTACAGGTATGTTGGCATGTCCTCCTCAATATTTGACATAAATCATGAAATCGCAAAGTTTGAGGAGTGTATCCTCAACTAAAAACCGTTGGTACAGTTAAAGGAAATAATTATGTAGTATAGGCACTAGAATAACCTACGCTAACGCTGTTTGAAGCGCAAGTTAGAAAGGTGTGGACAAGGGCACCAAGGTACCCTTTTCAGTACCCTTTCTACGCCATTGAAAAGTTGAGTGTTCTAGGCAGCAAGGTCTTATTTTGCAACTATAAAGGGTGTTTTATTCTAAAAGAGAATGCTGGAAAAGTATATATAGCCATCGGTGTAAGTAGTTCTAACACACTTAAGTGTGCAACATTATTAGTGGACTCTATTAAGAAAGAGCCGGCACAAGCCGGCTCCTTTTCTAAAGGCTCCAGCAGCTACAAGATCCATTTCTTCATCTTTTATATCATGCATCCATGTAGAGTTTTCTATCTAAACGTTACAACCGGCATCTAGAAAGCTCTCACGCGAAGTAGGGGCACCTCGACGTTGTATATAAGGTCGAAACCTCCTGGTCTTACGGAAAGAACTCATGATAGCGTGCTCGGCACAAGATAAATGATACACGACGAGGTAACAAGAACGGAAATTGCTAAGGCTTAATGCCCCCTTGGATTAGCTCCCCGCAAGACCCATCGCCCGACAAATACGAACCGTTAATCTTCTGGAGCGAGGATAAGCTGATCGTCAGGGCGGGGTCGCGATAAGTCTATGTTTGGTGTAGCGACGCCCTTTGGAGTAGAGGTTTACTTGCACGCTGGCTCACTAGCTTACAAGCTAACGAGCCTGAGCGTTGTCGTTCAATCCATTGTCTTCCCATTACGTTTTTGTCCGTTAGCGCATATATGAGGTGTGGCAGAATAGTAATGAGACTGGCAACACTGTGGATGAACTGACAATGCTGCTGCTTCCTCCTTCACATTGCAGTTTGCTTAACCTATGCCGTAGACTAAGTATAACTTTGAACTTGCTACAGTTGCTACGCGATTGTTGACAGTGTGTCAGGTAAAGTTGTGTTTGTGAGGTTTGTTACGAAGATGGACCGGCAAAATTTTGAGCAACTTTGTGCCATCAAATTGAAAATCAAACCAATGCTCATTTGTTTCTTCGACAGTCAGGAAATTGCCCATAAAGAATTTGTTCCTCCCAGAACAAACCCGCAACCAATATTGTTTTTATCGGGAAGTCCTTAAAAGGCTCAGGAAGAGGGTGGCACTTGAATGCTGCAACACGACAACGTCCCATGTCACACGGCAATCTCCATCAATAGGTTTTTGGCAGAAAAAGGCATTCCTCTGGGACTACGCTAAAAAAATCACATTAATTTAAAAGAAAAATTCATGCTTAAAAGTTTTTGTTAATTACTTTCTGCCACACGTACGTTCGAACGTTAGTAACTGGCATGCTTAAGCAACGCAACGCACGTGGAAAGTCTACAAAGCTTCTCTTACGATCGCTCGCCGCAGCCAATAAGGTTGCGGCATTAGACTATAAGGACACCAAATAAGACATCGCGAAGAGAGAAGTGTGAGCATAATAAGGCGCACGCCCTGTGGTTGTCAATATATTGGTGACTATATACACTTAGCTCATAAGCGCCATCGCCAGTGCTTGATAGTTTTCTCGATCACGCGATCAAAACATTTGTTATCGAATTAACCAGTTTCATTGCACATGCACACGCCCTCCACAAAACGTGAGTGGTTTCGTTTAGTGTTGGAACGCTAACCCCATGTAAACCAAAAACAATACAAAAGCTTTAACGTCGCGTCAGTGCTTAATCGGTACCTCGCTTTACGTTCAGAAGGCACGTCGCTCCGAGCAAGGCTTGCGAGCTTGAAGGCAGCGCTCGATCAGATGAGAAGACGCCACAACGGAGGCATCAAAACATATATGTATACGTGAAACAACCCGCCGGTTACGAGCCATGTTCGTGTTGAATGGAAATGCGCAAAATCACTACCGCTACGAGGCATTAACGTACGCTCGAGCGAGATTTTTCCTCGTGGTTCCTTCGAGGGTCAACATGCACTTTGCAAAATGAGCTCGGAGAGAATTGGAGCGTGTCAGACAAGTGCCGACGATAACAACTCGTATGTCTCCGTTGACGTCTTGTAAAGTATAGACTCCTTTCTTGTTCGCCTAAAAAGGGAGATTGCAAATTCTTTCCGAAGTGCTGCGTCACAACGTCTAGTTAGCAAAACAAGGTTTTGTTTTTTACACCCGCTGCTGTGTTTGATTATGTTAGAAAGAATGATAATGTTTTGTGTATGAAACAAAAACACACTATCCTTACACGTCCGCTAAAAGAGGCATGATATACTTGTTTAATTATTTCATAATTTTTATAACGTTACCTTTATAAAAACTATTGATGCATGCCCCACTTTGCCGCATCTTAAAAAAGAAAGAAAATATTTGAACTCACCGCCGCGGGTTTGCTTTTTAATATTTTCATCTTGGGGCAGAGACAATAAAAAAAAAAAACCAAAGCCTTAAAAGCGCATTCGAATGTCTGTCAATTTCCGTCAACAGCTAATAGCAGAAACCTGACCATGAGCGCAGCTATAAAAGCAGCAGCCAATAACTTTCGACTTCCGTCAGCCCACCCCCCCCCCCCCCCAGAAAAAAAAAAAAGAGAAAAGTCAGCCTGAATATTAAAGTTTAGTCCTCCTACGGGCCCGATAAATGCGCTAGATATGTCTTCGAACATTGTAAGCCTTACTTTAATGGTTTGCAACGACCCAGTATGTTTGTAACTAAAGCCGTAGCATTACTTTTACTCAGTCAAAGGGTGATTATATTAAAAATAATAAAGAAACGCACTAAGCCGTACACCGTCTGATATTTTAAAGAAATGCCTTTGCAGTGAACTGACTACTCTTTCTGTGCGCTGCAGCCTACTTTTCACCGGAAAACTACTGCCGGAATTTCGTAGAACTGCCTAATCAAACCATCTCTCTCTTTCTCTCTCTCTCTCTCTTTGTATATATATATATATATATATATATATATATATATATATATATGAGAGAGAGAGAGAGAGAGAGAGAGAGTATTCCACGTAACTTGAGCCAAGGTTTAAAAATATGTTGCTGCATTTTAGGAAGACGAAACGAAAAAAATAAGCATGTTCGTTGTCTAGAGCAAGTAAGGCTTTTTTGTATTTTGCTCGATGAAAGTATTAATTAAGATTAATTAATGCACTTTTGAAACATTTAATTTAGAGCGAAGGTTCAATGATAAAGTTGTGGAGCGTCGTCAGATACATCCAATTCAGTGGTTTTAACCAGGAAAACCTTAAAACGGTTCCTTTTTTTCTGAATTTCGTAAAAAGCCGGCCAATGACGAAAAAACAAAAAAACAATGTGACTGCGCTTGCGCTCCTTGTATTGCAGCTCTCTCAGCCGTGTGTCGTAAAAACTAGGCCCGCATGCTGAGTAGAGCACTGTTGACAGGGCGCTGTTAACAGATTCTCGTTTTGCGTCTCATTCTTTTATTATTCCTGTTTATATATATATATATATATATATATATATATAAGTCAGAGATCCGTACTTGCGGAGTTGCTATGCTAGGAGTTTATTGTATGTATCACGACAGTTTCGCCGAGAGCCTCTTGGCGAAACTGTCGTAATATCATGCAGATAGACTCTTCTTAGCATAGCCAACTCTCGCAAATACGGATACTCTGACTTATTACATTTTCCCGGTCCATTGTTCTCAAACTTCACTGCTTTGCTTCATTTCCATCCCTATAGATATTATAGATGGCCATTAGCAGGGGTCATGGATATATATATATATAAATATATATATATATATATATATATATATATATATATATATATATATATATATATATATATATATATATATATATATATAGCTCTGTGAGTGTGTTTGTGCGTGTGTGTGTTATGCACAGGCAACGTAAAAAAAAACATGTGCACGAATTCTTAGTGGCACAAGAAAAGTGCTCAAACAGTCGCATGACACAAAGCCATTTCCCATGTAAAAACAGCCTCGCGCAAACAAGCCGAAAGAAGCAGAATGTTGCCAAGACAGGGTCCGGACGAGTACACGCAATCGTATCACTCAACCACGTCGGTGAGTTGGGCGATAAGAGGCTCACCATGTATTGACAGCGAGGAAGAAGAGAAGACTGAGTTCGACGACTGAAAGAAGAGATAGGGGCAGTGGGGTTCAGAAGGAAGGCATCGATCAATAGCATCTGTCTCCAGGTCTTATAGCTGCAACTCCGAAGGGACGAACTGCAGCTGACTGACGGCGCCAAAACGGACTCCTAATGCTTTCGCTTCTACTTATACGAGGAGTGTATACCATCGCCAGTAATATGAGCGGGCACGGTCCACGCATCGTCTCAGCGGTATCCAGATGTGAAAAAACTGACTTCACTGGCCAGTTTAGCTACTTTACCGCTGCTGAAACGCAGCAAAGAAACTATCGTTTCTCTGCACTTGCGACAACCCAACTTCGAGCGTGCAGACTATGAATCGGCGAGAACCGCCTCTCCACCTTTGAAATAAAGCAATCTGTTCACGCACGCGCTGAACGCTTGGTCAGATTGGTGTAATGGTGGTGGTTTCGTACGGTCTGTTCTCCACTCCATGCACACTGCACGCTAAATGTTGCACACAGAGGGACCATGACATTATTTGGAGGTTATTCCTCCTCAGTTCAAAAGCGAAACAAGAAATGACGTGGTCGTGACGTGCTCGGGTATCGGAGGCGATGATTCCAATCTTCCACCGTGTTTTATAAGCACACCATAGAACTTGTCATGCGCAGGTGATGATAAGGGCCGTCAAGGCGCTCATTGGCCACGAACGCGAATTCAAATATTCGTCGACGGTTTGATTTTTGACGTGATCATACGTCCGAGTGACGCAATGCTCGTATGCAATGCGTGAGCAGGGTTCAGCTGACGTGCTGGGACACCGCGAATGCATCAAAGTGAAAAGGCGAAGGGATTTCGGGGGAAAAGAGGTAAGAAATAGTTGACTATATTTTCGGGATTTCATACCAAAAAGGGGGGGTTTGTTTTCTACCTTTGTGCACTAGTTTTCTTTGGGCCCCCTAAATGATATGCGATTAGTAAAATCCCAATCTAAAGTTATTTATACCAGGTAAAAGTTAATTTTATGGTTTCTTAAGCGTCTGTCCATGGTTTTTAGGGACTTTTTACCCTCATGGTTACATAAAGGCATTCGTATAGCCCGTTAATATCCAATATAGTCGCAAAACAACTCACAGTAATGCTGCTTGAAGTCGGTGTATGGTAACACCTCTTTCCGCAGAAGCATCATTTCAACGCTTTTTGTACGCCCTATAAAAATGAGCTGTGCTACATGCAGCAACACCCCATTTTCCTATTAAAAAGCGTGTATTACTAGAGATGCAATGTAGGTACCTCGAAATACCCTTTTCTTATTTTTATAGGTGTAAATATTTGTGTGTTTAGGAGCTCGAATGTCTGCTTTCTCTTTTTGAAGAGCCTCTGTGGCGCACGTGCACTATATCAAACGTATTTTCCAACCACATCGAACGCACCCTACTCTCCTTCCGAACACAAGTTGCGACCAGCTGTGCCCGAAGCGGGACCACTTCAAGCTCAGGTTCTTCCAGTGAGCGGGAAGATCTTGGAAGCTAGTCGGGGACAATCCGAAACCAAGGGTCTCAAGGAACCAGCGAGAAAACAAAGGAAGGCTCGAGTGGTCTCGAAGGGAAGAAGTCCACACAGCACGACTCCCTCCAACGGCCGCTCCAGGGTGAAGGTACCACGATGGCAAAGGTCGGCGCAGCATATCCTCTTTCCTTAATTAGGGAAGCTAATTGCGCTGCACAATGAGGAGGACCAGCTGGCTCGAAAGGAGAGAATCAAAGAACCATTATCCCTACAGGATTCATTACGCGTCCAAGAGCGCTCCGACACCCCGGGATTTTCGTCTTCGTATACGTTTCACTTCTCAGATGCAAGGGCCGTGTTGCCGGTAAATTACTCGTTCGGGGGTAGAGCTTCGCTTGTGGTTCATTAACTCGCTCGGCTGGAGTGATTACCCTCGATGCAGACTGAAAACGGGACTCTGTGAAAGACCGGAAACGTTGGTTGAGGGTTTCAGAAAACGTAAGCCGAAGCAGGTGGCCGAGTTTCAATGTACATCGACGTACCACGTGTTAGCATCAGGTTCACTCGTAGAATTCTCACAATAAAGTATCGATAATTAGCCAACTGTGAGTCCAAATACAATTGTCTGCAACAGCTAGAATGAGAGTAAATAGGAGCGGAACAAGCACCCATCAGGAGAACTCCAGTTTATATATAGGGTGTTTCAAATACCGAGGCTTGACCTAAATTGGGCCGTAAAAATCGGCGCTTGCACGTTCCGATTTAGACTATTCCTGAAGTGTATATTTCACATGTAGGTTTTGTCTTGTCAAATAATAAAGCGTAGCTGACTTTCTGTAAAAATAGGGCCAAAAAGCTTGCGAGTATCAACGCAGGACGGTGACGCAGACGACCGAGTCTAGCGGCGGAGCGCGTTTGGCGCACGTATTGGTAGATGGCGCTACCTCCTAATCGAGACTGCTCGCGACGTCCGTGGTTTATTAAAACAAACACAGTCTTTGCGTAATGTACCTTTGGTTTAAAAATAAACGCGAACAATAAAAGCAAAACCTGAAGCAAAGAAACAACGCGGTCTCACAACGACGGTGCTCTCGCTGGAGACTGATTTTGTCTGCGTATCGTCTGCTGTTTTCCGCCGGTAGGGTCCACCTTCCGACGCTGCTCCCGTCGCCATCTATCTATACGTCCACAAAACGCGTTCCCGCCACTCGACTCGGTCGTCTGCGTCACCGTCCTCTGTTTCACGCTGACAAAGGTTTTGGCTCTCTTTTTTTTTCTTTTTATAAAAAGGGAGCTACGATTTGTAATTTTGCAAGATAAAACCGACCGATTAAATACGCATTCGACGAAAAGTTTCGCTTGCTACGTGCAGGCGCCGATTTTTACGGCCCATTTTAGATCGAGCCTCGTTATTTCAGACACAATATATAGTCAATGGCGGCTTAAGAAGCGCGAGGGGTAGCAAGTCCCCGCCGTCTTATTACTGCTGCGCAGCCTATAAGAACACCGACGAACAAACTGCAAGGCAAGAATCATGAAGATGAATCACGGCTCGGCATTCCCAGCTCTCAATGAATATAAGTTTTTTTTTTTTTTATCTTTACAATCATTTAATTCTAAGGTATAAAGATGTACTATAAAAGCCATATATGAAGCTGGCGATGTTTGATGTCTTGGTCTCTCTACTGCCTAGTGCCATACCCACAAGTAAGAGCTTTTGTTTTGGACAGGGTAAGTTGAGAGCTGAAGTCGTTACTGGACAATTAAAACAGTTTATTACAAATTCACGATTGTATCGACTATGGTGAGTACAGAAGTCAATTTTGTTGTTTGCTTGACTTCGTAAGCGTTTCATTCTTATGGAGGCTGTACTCAGAGCTATAAAAATGAAAGATGAGTTTGCTCCCAACTCCACTAAAAGGGTCGCCGTTATGACAGAAGTATGCAAACACTTTCACTGTTAAAGATGGTGGGCGATTTATCAGAAAAAGCTTCAGACGCAGTCCCAGTTCTCATTTACCCTAGCCACAGGGTAAAGAAGCATGTGCTAGCTCAAAAGAGAAAGAACGAAAAATAAAGCTGCTTATGGGAGGCTTACGATGACCATTCCAATGTTTGAAGGCTTTTCTTTTTTTTTGTGCTATGACGTGCTACCGGGAAGACGTGCTGTTGTTGTTAAAGGGCAGCATCAATAAATCAACAGATAAACAAATATATTAAACAACACAAACAAGAAACGGAAATACTCTAACCAAAGATGGCTACTCAGACATGTCTACCAGGCTTCTTCTCGTTAGGGATTCATTACTTCCGCCTCTGGATTTGCTTCGGCTCAGCGAAAACTCGTTATCCGGTCAATCTGGTTAGCATTCGGACGATCACCTCTGAAGCACATAATCGAGCTTACGTTAGCGGATTTCCTGATGAGGATCGCTGCAGATAAGTGCACGCCCATTTCAGTATTCGATTTAGGGTTAGCCGTAGTTCTTGTACGGTTCAGTAGAGTCAGTGTAGTGCGGTGCAGTGCCCCATCGTCTCGCGGCGGTAGGTGTTCAGCAACGCAGAGTCCACATCATGTTTTGACGACCCAATTGACCCGAATCGACCAGCACACGTCTCTTGTATACACGTTGTGGCAAGCCCTAATATTAAGAGTCCGATAAGAGAAGACTATAGTTAATTGTGTGGGCCGCAAATAGTTACGCTGTACTCGTTGTTGTTTAGATTTTTTTTTATTTTTTTTTACATCAAGAAAAAGGAAGGCTTTCTTTTGGAGGCTTATTCGTCCGTTATAGCTTTGAAAGTGCTCCCATTTGCTTAGAGGCATTTCAAGAAGAGTCTTTGGCGAGCCTGAAAAAGCAGGCCGACATTTTTCCTAAAAAAGTTTACTCCTTTGAAAGTTACTTTAGCACTTCAGGACTTTAATTAGTTTAAAAACGAAATAGGCTGAAGTCTGACAAATTAAGAAAAGCGGAGCGTGGTGATCGAGTCGCGATAAATTGATTATTGCTCCTTATACAATATTAACTATTCACTGGAAGCCATGAGTGCCCGGATGCTGAGCGCGTGCTAGCAACAAGGTTCCACTTTTTTTCCCTTCTTTTTTGCAACTTGCATTTTACACTATTAAGATAGCCGGTCTTACCAGCCAATAAGTGTAAACTCGTTTCTAAACATGCACAAAAAAAAAAGCGCACTCAATTATGGCGTTCAGGGTATACTCATTACATATGATTGCGACATAAGCCACAAAAAATGCCTAAGGACGAATCACAAAGCAAGGAGCGTACACACGATAAGTCAAACTTTGCCTTTCCTATGCTCTCAGCGATTATAAAAAAAGAACAAACTATAGTTTGGCGCGGTGTGTCATTTCCTATTGATAGCTACCTGACTGCTAAAGTAAATAAAGACAAAATTATATCCCAGTCTATATGTATCGAGTAAATATGCAACGTGCAATTATAAAAAAAAAATCAGCAGAACCCATCCTTTGGGAATGATTATCTACGTTAATGCGAATAGCATCAAACGGTGCGGAGTTATGCGCGTTCGTCAGGTGGCCGGCACACTCTAGATACGCCAGCCCACTCTTGAGGCGATTCTAAATTTGTTGACACTTTCACAGCCCTGCGCACGATCTCCGCAGCCCAGCACGTGCGTTTGTGTCACTTAGGAAGGCGAGCAAAGCACGCGCCATACGCACAAACACTCAAAATGGTAAAGACCAGACTTTCTGGCGTCTCAGCTAGTCTCAACCAACGGTACTCTAAACGGTTGTTTATATCTTTACCATAGGACGCGCTTTACAGCGCTGTCACAGCTACCGGTGCGCGCGCGTTCCATGCACGAGAGCGGAATGAGCCCTCGTGGCATGGAACGCGCGCGCACCGGTAGCTGTGACAGCGCTGCAAAGCGCGTCCTATGGTAAAGATATAAACAACCGTTTAGAAGTGCGTTGAATGACTGCCTTCATAGCTCTGTGGTTAGCGCGTCTGCCTGCTGATCAAAGGGTCAACAATTCGAATCCCAGCCGGCGCCGGTCTTTTTTATTTATTTATCGACCCGCGGCGTAAGAGGTTAGATAGCCAGATAGATAGATAGCATAGACGAAAAGTGCGTGAAGTAGCCAAAGAATGCTATTCGCATTAATATTCGCATTAAAAGTATTTAAAAATCAGCAGAACCCATCCTTTGGGAATGATTATCTACGTTAATGCGAATAGCATCAAACGGTGCGGAGTTATGCGCGTTCGTCAGGTGGCCGGCACACCTCTAGATACGCCAGCCCACTCTTGAGGCGATTCTAAATTTGTTGACACTTTCACAGCCCTGCGCACGATCTCCGCAGCCCAGCACGTGCGTTTGTGTCACTTAGGAAGGCGAGCAAAGCACGCGCCATACGCACAAACACTCAAAATGGTACCGACCAGACTTTCTGGCGTCTCAGCTAGTCTCAACCAGCGGTACTCTAAACGGTTGTTTATATCTTTGCCATAGGACGCGCTTTACAGCGCTGTCACAGCTACCGGTGCGCGCGCGTTCCATGCACGAGGGCTCATTCCGCTCTCGTGAGGGTGAGCACGGCGCTACATCACCCTCTCCCGAGCGCGGGAGAGGGTGAGCTAGCGGCCGTGCTCAGCCTCACGAGAGCGGAATGAGCCCTCGTGCATGGAACGCGCGCGCAGTAGCTGTGACAGCGCTGTAACGCGTCCTATGGTAAAGATATAAGCAAGTGTTTAGAGTGCGTTGAATGACTGCCTTCATAGCTCTGTGGTTAGCGCGTCTGCCTGCTGATCAAAGGGTCAACGGTTCGAATCCCAGCCGGCGCCGGTCTTTTTTATTTATTTATCGACCCGCGGCGTAAGAGGTTAGATAGCCAGATATGATAGATAGATAGATAGATAGATACATAGACGAAAAGTGCGTGAAGTATCCAAAGAATGCTATTCGCATTAAAAAGTGCATCAGTTCTTTTGGGTAAAGAAGCAGAAGGTAAGGGTCACTGTGTCTGCATCCCCCTAGCTGTTGCGACGAACACGAATGTTATACATCTGGACTGTTAAACTTTGATTGGCTGAGTTCAACGAGGAACACGAAAAATTAATCATACTTTTTTTTGCAAATGCCTCCGCTACTTAAACAACATTATACCTTATTTTGTATTTGTTTGCACATGTGTCACGTATACAGTCGAAGACTAAATTAGCCACATCTTAATTATCGGCAGCATCACCTAACATATGTCTTTGAAGAGCGGAACATAGTTTTTTTATATATATTACAGTACCCTTAGTGTCAACGTTCGTTACTAGGGTGGGGTAGGCCAACTAAAACATCAAAAGAGGCATTGCAAATATACTAGTAAGTTAATTTCAGTCGCGAAATTCTTACGCAAAAAAAATTAGTAAGAAAGCTTTAAAAAATTCTTATCAGGGTGGCAATGCTATTAATGCGGGAAGGTGATTCCAGTCTGACGATGTTTTAGTTATAAAGAGATCGTGTTCGAGAATGAGGAATGCCAACTTTGAAGTGATGTTCGGTGCTTCAAAATTCTAAAAGTGGTCAAGGAGTTTGACCCTTGGGATATGACTAGTACAATATATTGTATTGTGATAAGTACGATGCATATAAAAAAGTATTTTGTTTTTTGCGAAACTTTTAGTGACTGTACATATTTGTCACGGGGGATACATTCGCAGCATAAGGAGCGATCTTCAATTTGTAGCTATATAGCCACACGCTAAAAATTAAAAAAAAAACACATTCACGCGCAATTTGTTTTAGCCAATCCTTCCTTTGGACACCAAAGACGTCATCCTACCAACGCCGTCAGCATGACATCACTTACCTCTTGTGTTCCCCACTGAATGGCGCTACAATCGAAACACGCTTCAATTTTCTTCTTCTTGCAGCGCTCACTTAAATAAACACCGGCGCGCGCGTAAAATCTCTCTTCTTCTAGGCAAGGGTATGAGAAAAGAAACGATTGCAAACAGTTCCTTCAGTGAGTGTGCGTTCGAGCGCACATAACACGCGAAGGCACTTCGTTTAGGCCTGTCTTTTTGTTTCTCTTACGCCACGTGTACCACCATTTCTCGCTTTCTCTTTTCGCAAAGGAGAATCTAGGTGCTTCAATCAAGAGTACGTCTGGGCTCCGCTCGGCTTGGACGAGGGTCGGATTGCGAGATGATGGCAACAGCTGGTCGGTAGGAAACTCTTTGTCAGAACAAAAATAATATAAAGCGACAAGCTCTGCTCCAGAGTAACTCGTATATACCTCTGCCTTCTGTTTTCTCTCTCTTGCCTGGAATGCAATTTTGTGGAGGCCTCCATTTTGCGCTTCGAACCTTGTTAATATAGTTAGGTTTATACTTGTATTATGTGTTTCTTGCGGTTTTGTCCTTGTAGAGGGTCGCTGAACTGTGCGCGCTTAAATTTGATCGGGACGATCGGATTACCACGAACATAGAGTCCGCCTTTCGCAAAGATTAATCCTTCTGGGGCGAAAGAGCAAAATTGATTTATATATTGGGGTGGTTGGCACACAAACGCTTGTAGGGTCAGTCTGCAAGCTCGTATAAGAGCGAGTGTGTGTGTTGATCGTTTATGTTTCATTATGGTTAGGGAATTAAAAGCAAAGCAAAAACGGCTGGGGATACGAAGAGTGTTCTGCTGACCGACTGATTGGCTCTTGGCAGAATTCGGAAAATGGCTAACAACAAAAGCGAAGACTGGAATACAAATAATTAGAAAAAAATATACGAAGAGCATGACAAAAAAAAAATAGTCCGGCAAACAAAGCCCGCCGAGATTGTTTGCTATTTCCCAACGCCTGAATATGTTTTTGTTATTATTTCAGAAGGACATTAAAAACTTCAGACACAGGAAACAAAATGAATCAAAGAAGAAATATGATTCAACGTTATTAACGTTGCGAAATTTGTTCTCAGTGCTACAGATAGGATCATAGGCGACTGGACGGACCCTAGCAACGAAGGAAGGTTTCAAGAGCTCTCTAAATTCAAGAGTTTCAGAACAGAGTCAGTCGCCTCGGGGTCATCTTATATTGCTACACAGTGAATAGGTTGAGAAACCATGAGCAACTACGCGACTTCTGGTCTACTCTAGGTTATTACCCTTGTTGCGCGAAGCCACTGTATTAGATTTGAGCGCATTTGGTCAGAAGACAATGTTTTAATATGTGAGTCTCAAGCTTCGTGACCGTTCCAGCTTATTGTTCCTACGAGGCATTGTATACTACCTACATTTCACTCTAAATCCGAACGCAATCGACACTACAGTCCGATGACTCTTATCAAGCACTGTCAAGAGTGCATCGTGACGGCGTCCTTTTCTTTGTGCCTATAAAATTCCCAATTAAATCAATCATGAACAAAACAAAACAAAAAAGTAGGATTCATGGTGAAGTGCGCGATCGGTCTAGCCGTTTATAGAAAAAGAAATGCGCAAAGGTCGTTACGATGCACATTAGACGCATCTTGAATGCCTCTATCCTGGCGTAGCTTCGGCTGTAGTCACACGTACCATGAAACTGTTCATAATTGTCCGACTGTTTAATCAGTGTGAGGATTAGAACGGCAGGAAAACCCATTGGTTGTCCCCGCCGCCAGGGCGAGCTTCTGTATACCTTCGGCAAAGCTCCCCTTCGTGGCTATAACCGCGCATCGTGTCGTGTTGCACAAAACTACGCGAATGACACTTGCACAAAATCACACTGGCCGCTTAAGAAGCGCGAGCGGGACTTATCATGACCACGCTTTTTGCTTCGGGAATTTTTTTAAATTTTTCTTCTACGTTCTTGGTAACGGATGCAGCAATCTCATAGACTCAAGAGCGATAATAGTTTAGGACGCCGGGGGATTCGCCACGACCCGCGTTTTCTAAGCAGTTTTTGATTATAGTATAACGTCGACCCAATATCCTTTCAGGGTCCGTTTAACTCGCGATTCAAGAAAACTAACCGAGCGGGGGTTTGTATGAGGCTCTCTGGGGTAAATGGGATGAGCACACTGGCACGGTTGACTGGAACGCTACAGAGACTAATGATCGCCAAAAATGCTGGTTTTAAGCATCGACTGACATCAGAAACAAAAAAAAAAAAGAAGAAAAAAGAAAAGAAAGGCAGTTTCTTTGCCTCGTTATTATTTCCTTATGAACTTCTCGAGATAGAAAAGACGTTATCTTGACGGGGAGTAGAAAATGTGGCAAGGGACGAAGGAGACAGCTGACAAGGAGGACGTTCGCTTTCCTGACTACTCAACCACAAGAGGGATCCCAGCCTATTTTCATGTCCCATATTCGGAGGGGAGCCACAGAACGTCACCGCCGCTTTGTCCTGAAAACAAAGTTTCGGTAAGGTTTCGGTACAAAGAGGAGGAAATGGAGACAAGAACCGATAATAAGACAAATTTAAAAAAAAAGAAGAAAAACGGGGAAAGTACTGTTTCTACTAATTTACAGTCGTGATCAACATATAATAAGCCGTAACTGCAGAACCCATATACAATCTTTGGTATTTTAAGCGATCTTATATTCACCTCATTTTTTCCCCGATTTATTTAACATTACAAACGAAAACGAACGAAAATCATAAAACAACACGTAGTAAGTTCCAATATATGTAGTTCACACGTATATTTCGGAGAAAAAAAAAGAGAAGAGCGACACTAGTAATCAAATATATTACAGCATGTTTATAACTTCATGGGACTCAGGACGAATGACACCCTGCTCCACAGAATCTCATTTTTAGGCTGGTCGATTTGTGTCGCCGAGGCAAACGACCTATTACTATCAATTGTAATCGAATGCGTTTGGACGGTGGAACGCGTTTACAATCTAATTAAGAATGTCGTCAGAAATAAGTTGTGCGATGCATAGCATCGGTCACTTGCTGTCCTAATAATGCTTCATGGGGGTGATGTAATAGGTTTCGATATACTTCCAACTTCAACCGCGTGTTACACAGTTCTTTTAGAGTCAATAAAGAAACAATAAAAAGCCGTGCTTCTCATTACATGTTTTTTTTTCTACTTCGTGGTTTTATCTGAATTTCAAGAAGGACGCTTTACGCAAAGAGGCTCGAGGTAAATATCAATCAGGGTAAAATCATCTGTAGATCGGAACAAGTCAACGAAACAGACAAATAAAAGTTACAACAAAAGTCTCGTCATACGGCGTTTGGCACGAGTGAAGTTTATATTTATTTAGTCTGTTGTTATTTTATGACATTAATGTTATTTTATAGTATTTCCTGTCACATTCAAAATACTATTTTGTTATTGGGCCCCAGATTAGCTTTTATGACGATGTGCTCAACTAGAGATTGTGTATCGTTATGAGAAGTAATAAAATAAAAATGAATTAATCCGTTAATGAATGCAGAAATAAACAAATGAATAGACGAATGAATGCATGAATGAATGAATGAATTATTTATGAATTAATTATTTACTGCAGTTTTTGCCCGTTTTCGCGCAAACTTATCATCGTCATTTGTCGCGGCTGCCGTATACTGCCAACTCACTCTCATTAAACATATTTTAGAACTACTGCTCGTCATACTGTCTCGGAGAATTTTGGACGTGACCGGCACACCATCAGCTTGAGACGTGAAGTATTAATATGTAAATTTGCAACTTCTTATCTCATTAAATCACAGCAAGGTTGCAATTTAACTAATAGCGAAAAGACAACGCAGGCCTTAACATCTTTCCCATTTGGGTGGGAATGGGAGCGTACATTTAGTGCCGGGATTCGTAAATCAGAAAGGTCAGTATAGAACACCTTGAAACGTTACTTGCGCAAAACTGAAGAAAAGAAAAGTATAATCGATGTGCACTCAGATTGGAAACATCTGCCAAAGTTAACACAAAATTGTTTTAGCGAAGGAGTTTAACTTGAGAAGTTACATTGTTTTCGTGAAGACTAAAAGAGTTCGCAGTAATGGTGGTTGTGGCTCCTTCGGTGCCTGCGTGCGGTCAGGTCTGCAACAGCGCACCATTTACAACATCAGTAGAGCCAGCCGTGAACCGTCGAGTTAGAGTAAAAATTTGCATCGATGTGAGTTTAGGTAGAATGAAACAATCCATTTTATGATGAAGAAACCTGTTAAATTATACAGAACCTTCGTTTTATTTTTTTATTTTTTAGAAAGAACAAGAGGAGTAACAAAAGGCATATGTCAAAAAAAAGAAACTATAAATTCTATAGGAATTGCGGAAGCAAGTTAAAATCCAATAAAACGTATCGCGTTTATTTTTTTTTCCTGGAACAAAAAATTAATAATGCAAGGAAATGCACGGTTTTGTAGAAGTAATAGGGCTTAGGTATTTTTTCTCACTTTGAAACTACGTTGCGGAGCGTTTATTAGCGTGTTCGAGGGTCGATACATATATTTAAAAAAAAGCCTATGTTTTAAAGAAAGAACCTTGACGCGCAAGTGTGGAACAGGGTACAGGTGCCGGCTCGGCGCATTTGGGCTTGTATAATCGTGCATAAAGCTGACGAAGGAGGCTGGCGAGTTTAACGGCTGAGGGTTGTGCTAATGACTGGAAGCAAGAACACATAGACAGTTCATGTTCCTTGGCGTGAGAGTGCGTGAGGATGCGTGGGAGTACGAAAAAAGTACAAAAACTAGGGCTTCCTAAAACAGAACAAGAAAAGCGAGGAATAGCAACCTAAGACCGTTTTGAAAAAAGAAAAGGAGTATGTTTTCGTTTAAAAAGAATCGCCCGTAACCAAACACAAATAAAAATTTTAAGCACTGCGCAGCGTTGTTCCATAACCAGTTAAAAATAGACCAATATTAATTCATTATTAGCGGAACAAAATTGGCGAGGCGAGATTATTTTGTCACGATTTATATTTATTTTAATAATCTCTCCAAGAGCACACTCTTTTAACTGTTTGACGGCCCATAGGTCATTAGCATTATTACACAGAGAAGCAGATTTTCTACATTAGGTATTTTAATTCTGTAAAAAAACAATATTTTTAAATATAGCTTTATTATATAAAAGCCTGACAGGATCTTCGGCTTTATTTGGCATTTCTGCTTTATAGCGGGTTCATATTTGACGTGTATTTGGGGGTCTTATTATGGCTTATAAGTTATTGTGTTTTTCTCGTGTATTAAACTCGTCCTAATCACTCCTCAAGCAGTAGCCTTGGCTGATATGTAAAAGAACACACAAGCCTGCGTTACGTCCTTGGGTAAGTCTTAACCCAGGTAGCACAGTTCTTTGAACGAAAATCCGAGTTTTGTATGAAAATTAGGGCCTTGAAAGAACCCCCAAAGGCCAAAGGTAGAACCACATTTGACCTTCGTTAGCCAGACTCTAGGTATCTTTGCCCAAAATTTGTCAAACAAGTACCAAAGTTAGGTCTAATTTATGGTTGTTTGGTTTTCATGTAGCAACTTTGCGCGTAAATTACAGAAAAAGTGCCATATTTAGGCTTCACTGTTAGATCTTTGTATTTATGCGCGGTATCTTTGTCTAAAGTCTGGCACTTTGAAGAATTACGTGACGGACCAAGAAAGGACCATAGAAACGAAAAAAAAGGAAGAAAAGCTCTGGCACAAATTAACGTTTTAGAACAAAATCCACAGTAGGTTCAAGTTGGGCTTCTAGTATTGCAAAGCTTGTTACAAGTTAGGCGTTTCTCTGCCATGGTACCTGGGGA
>JAZHYW010011979.1:0-27284 GCA_037355805.1 Ixodes ricinus
GCCGGATGGCGACAACTGAAGGTGTAAAACAAAAACAAACAAAAAAACAGGGTCAAAAAGAATCGCAATAAACTAAATTGAGTGCGTTAATGTTAATATTTTTAGAAAACATAATAAGCTAGGTTATAATGATAAACCAATATGGAAAGAAAAAATCGAGCAGTGACCGTTAGCTTTAAAAGTTCATTGCCCTAACCGAAGCCATGTTTTTAAACGTCGCCGGTCGCGTTGTCGGCGTTGTCGGTGTTGCTGTTCTGCGAATTTCTCTTTCCTAGTACATTTCCCTTTCGGTTGGATCCTCGCTTGGCGTTTTAATGTCACGTGAGTTACCGAATCACGCTATGAATGTGTTCTAAATGGGCCTGCTCAGGCAAGAAGCCAAAAGCCGGGGACTCACTTCGCCGTTCGAGATTCCGGGATTCCGCTTCAAGTTCGTTGCTGGTGAGTGCAAACATTTCTTAAAGTGCTCGTGCTGTCCTTCGCGTCAGGCCATGGCACGATCGCCTTTTCTTCAACGCAGTGTATGTGACTCGGTTAATTTCTTAGGCGTATGTACTACGTCGGACGTGACTTGTAAAACGGTCGAACGTAATGAATTGCTTGTTCACGCTTAATGATTTCGCAACCTCCACGTATCGAAGCTTTCACACCACTTTACTGGAAAAATATAAATATCGTGGCAGATGACGCGAATCAGGACCGAACCTGGGATTTGCTAATCTGTAAAATCATAAAGAGAAGTTGGCATCATAGTATAACATATAAAAACAAAAAAAAAAACACGCAACATTATAAAAAGTGAATTTACCAGTTGTTATATATTTGCAAACAGGCTAAGCAAGTTGACTGGGTACATTGAACATAATTCTGAATTGACTAGTCAGATGGATGTCCCGTGAAGGGAATTAACGGGAAGGCACCTCTAAAAAAGCGTTGCTCAAACGTGCCAGTTTCCTGGACTCACACCTGTCTTCTCTCTCTCTCAGGATACCCTGTGGGTATGGCAGCATCTGGCACCTGTCGTTCAGCATGCGTCGAGACCCCCCTCGTCAAGCTCCAGACATAATTTATCTCCGCTTGGCACGTCATGCAGTAAGACCCACAGTACTTATCTAAATAAGAAGTATACACCTTTCCAAACCGCTCCCAGGCCGCCGCCATATGCTTGATGCTGATATTGGTGCGACCTGCGCGCCCTCTATCAGCCGCCAGGAAATTTTCTGCCACTCTTGGAGCTGTGGAAGACCCGCTCAGCGCGGTTCTCTACCTGTGTTTTTGCGGTTTTGCATTCTGGACGTTTTCTCGCCCTCTTGAAAGCTTCCACTTAATTTTTTTATGCGTGCTGCGTACCCTTTCTGTGTTATCTTCCACCAGCGAAATACAGGCTGGAAGTGCCTGCCATTCAAGCTTTTCTGCTTGACATTCACGGGAAACGAAGGAGGTGAAGGACGTCGAACGACCCTCGACGCGATTTTGCGAACATTGTTCTCCCTCCCAGAGATAATCCGCGTAGAATCCTCAGTCATCTCCAAAAATAGTTGTCCGGGTTGGGGTGGGAAACGGGTCAGTCGCGTTCGTTCCTTTGACTTGGTGCTGTTGTGAAAAAGGAAGTTCTCCTCCACGATAACGTGCCCCAAAACGAAGTCATCTTTGGATTCCGTCCGATCGTCAAGATGTGACTGTCGTCGACGATCAGACTCAGTGTTATTTGAGATCTTTCCTCAAATAAATTTTTCGGATAACGCTGCATCGTGGGTACGTGGCAATATATTGTCTCGAACGTTAACACTTTCTAAATTGTATGTCTGTGTCCTGTTCTATCGCTAAACACGTCATTTGTGAGCGTGATAAAATGCATGCCTTCGGCCTCTTCTGTTGTAATTTATTTTTGACAGCTAAGCGCTTTGTCGTTTGTCAATCGGCGAATCGCGCGGAGCCGCAAACTTATCGTAAAAACACAACACAAAAACCAGAACTATACATTCGTCGCATTCGTTCCGTCGCGCGCGTACCCAACAAAAATAGTAAATAGATTTTTTTTCTTCTTTCAAATGTGGTACAATGCTTTCTCAACGACCTCGGAAAAATGCATGCACCATGAAACACAAAATACAGCGGGAAAAAGATGAGAATTTATCCGCCAGCAGTGTTTAAAACTGCGCCTACGCAGGCTGCGCCTATCGAAATCACAGCCCACTCGGTTAGGGTTAGCAGGGACGCCGAGGAGAGCTTCAGCCTCAAACCCAGTGACTGGGCTCGAAAAACGGTTTGCTGCCCCTGGGATCGAGTCTTTTTGGAAAGGTGTATAAGCAGGGACGGAACCAAGGGGAGAGGGGGGGCGACGGGAGAAACCGTCCCCCCCCCCCCGCCCCAAACAAATAGCATCTTCAATCAACTTGCACCGGAATCGCCCTGAAACCAGCACAGTGCACAGCGCTCCTCGGTCTTGCAGCGCGAAGTCGGTGCAACATCGAGGACAAACTGCGCCGCGCCGGTGCACCGCGGCGAGCTCCACCTTGCGTCACTTCGCGTTTTGTTCGTTTTTTCTTGCGTAGGTCAGCGCACGGTGCCCGTCTGCTGTCAATTTCTCCTATTTTTTTACTCGCAGATTTGACGGTCCCACACAAATGAACATCGTGGACGTGATCGTCGATGGGGTCACGAAGCGGGTCACAATTCCACATGCATGTGTTGGCCATCATTGTTGGTTCAAGAAAAAGAAACACCAGATAATAGCCGTACCTCGCTGTCATCGAAACACCTCGCGACGCTTTCCACGAAGTCCGTACCTTTCAGGCGCTCCCTGCCACCGCAGCAATCGCCGGTAGTCGCGGCGATGGTAAGCAGCTCGTCGTCTCGCCGTCAGAAGAGCTGAGGAATTCATCTAGTGCAGCTGCGAGGCGTGTTCGTTTTTGCAAGATCGCCATCTCGATAGTCTGCGCGTCTGCTACTCCCGCCATCTTCTCGATTCCCGCTCCTGGCCGCAATGCCTGATGGGACTGCACCCCGGCGCACCGTCGATTTTCTTGGTGCGCGTTGGGGCAACGAAAAGCCGCACCGGGAGGGTGCGCTTTGTTGATCGAGGACGTCCGGTGCGCACCGGTGCATCTTGATTGAAGATGAAGGGCACACCTCGGTGCGCACCGGTGCGGATGATCGAGGATGCTAAAAGTCGACCCTCCCCCCTCCCCCTTCTCGGAGGGCAATTTGACATGGGTGGACCCACGGTGCCCATGAAAAAATGGGAGATACAAATTTTCTGCCCCCTCCCCCCCCGCCCTCCCAAAACGGAGTTCTGGATCCGCCCCTGAGTATAAGGTGTGTCTCACTTCGTCCATTCACTGTATGCTGTTACTTTCTTGTTCCAGTACGATGGTTCCTCGGAGAATCGAAGAGAATACCACGAGGGCGACAGACGTGTGGAGGCAAGCTGCAAGGGCCGGACACCAGAGACAAGGACCATCAGTAACCAGGGGGATAAAGTGAGAAAACTCAAGAGGCAGCTCATCATCTGGGCCACAAGAAGAAAATCGGAGACCGTATGCTGGGAAATTTGTCGACCCTCATCCTTGGGTGGCATGAGCATTTTCTGGTCATATTCGTACGTGAGGTGAACTGTTACTGGAACTAGGTCAACTCATCCTTCTGCAGCTTACAGGGCGTTACCAAAGCTACGGCACCAGCGAGACAACCGGAACATTTGGCTGAGGGACGGGACAACATATTGTGGGAGTATACTCCTCCTACAGAGAGCTCTCACAAAACTTGCTTCGTTGCTCTGATTAGCTCCAAAGGGCGGCAGCGTTTTTTCTTTGTAAAATTAGGCTGAAACATATTATAGCTGTAATGTGGCCACCGAAATTGACATTGCGGCATAACATTCCTCATGAGGGTTCTGGCATCTATCCTATGATCTCTTATGCAATTATGAATGTCGCAGCCACAAGTGATCACTTGACAATAATCTGCAACTCGTCATATGACAAACTGCGTAAATGGTTGGGTAAGTGCAGTAGCAACAGTTCTGCATATCTGGGAAAAAACAGTGGCTGGGAGGGCTCTCTTCCTCATCACCATCTGTCTCAGGGAGGGCTGTCTTGAAAACCCCTTTCAAGTCATTAGTCTGAAAGGGAGTTTCTGGGATACCGCTGACGCATAGTAAGTTCCGGCATCTATGAGACACTTGAGAAGGAAAACCTTATGCAGTTGCAACCTGCGAACCAGGTTGCAAACTGTGAGGACGACTTAGATCAAGTCTTGCTTTCTACGAGTGGTCTCAGCATTTGGCATGCAAGCTGTGGAGCAGTTCTGGCAATTGGAACTTGAAGCTCCTGAATACTGGAACTGTTCCCATCAGCACGACAACCACAGCTGGTTGTCGTGCCAGTAGACCTCGTTCTGAAGTCACCGGAAGAAAACAACAATAACCAGTTGCTGCCATCATGTTGTGTTAGCCAGTGGTCAAGAACAAGACTTTTTCTCTCTTGAGCTTGGACAAAGTGTTCTTTAATTAGTTTTCTCAAAGCCCCTTTGACACGCAATGGCACACATAACCTAGCTCAGTGAACACCCTACCTGTTAGTAGTGTTTCCAGTTTGTGTTAAATCACGAAAAGAGCCCTTGAAGAATAAGGTAGTGCTGTGAAAAAGTAAATTTTTAATTACTCATACCGGAGATTCCCATCTGTTAAAGTTTGGATAGGAGCAAGCTGTGGTCTGCGCTGTTAAAAGCCTTTCTGAAGTCTAACTGGACGATCTCGCACGGAGTTCGGTTGTCGAGGCTGGTGCTGAGTGCATGGGTGACAGCTGCAAGGGCCGATTCGCAGCTCCTGCCGGGGCGGAAACCGTATTGGTGGGGGCTAAGGAAGTTCAATAGCTCAAGGTGGGCTAAGAGTCGCTTGTTAATGACTCTCTCCATTGTTTGGCAAACGATGGAGGTTATGGAGATTGGTCGGTATGAGTGGATGTCAGACTTGAGGGGGCATTGTGTCCCTTTTTGAGAGGCGTTACTGACGCAACTTTCCAGGATTTAGGAACAGAGCTGTGGGAGAGAAAATCGTTGAAGAGGCGAGTGAGGACGGGGGAGATACGGCCAGCACAGGATTTAAGCAATGCGGGGTGGAGGCTGTCTGGTCCAGGGCGTTGAGAGGAGTTGACACAGGCAAGGGCTTCGTAGGTTTCACTTTGAAGAATGACTATGGAAGAGAGTGTGGTTGCTGGTGTGGCCTCGACTGGCAGAGTTGTGGGTTGGGTGGGACAAAGGTTAGGTGCGGTAGGGTCGAGTAATGCTGCAGCCTGAGAAAAGTGGTAAGAGAAGAGCTCTGCTATGTCGTCAAGATTGGAATAGGGCCTGCCGTGATGTGTGAAGACCGGCGCATGGAACATTTTTTTTATAGTGAAAACATGCCCAAGAGTTTGGGCTGGCAGGTTGCTTTTGCTCCTAGTTGCTGTAGGTAATCGTTGGTGGGAGTGCTTATGGATGAGATGCTTGACTTCGGTACGTGCTGGTGGCTTGGTTAAGATGAGTGGGATTTAGAGGCGCTTTTTTGAATAGCAAGTGTTTACGTCTGATTAAGACTGCAATCTCCTTTGTCATCCATGGAAGGCTGCCGTGCCTCCTGTTGATCCTTAAGGTGAACACATTTGTGCTGAATTGCTGATATGTTGAGCGAGAGGTCGTCGGCCTCGTCAGCCAATGGGTGATCAAACACGATGGACCAGGGAGCGAGGTGGATGAGCTGATTGAGATGAGGGGAATCGGTTTTTTAGAACTGCTGGAACTTCTTGGCTTGATGACCTCGCTTAGGGGCTGAGCAATGGATATTGGTGAGGAGAGCACTGCGATCACTGCCTGGTAGGCTGGATTTCACTGTGCAGCGGTAGGATAAAGTGGGATTATTGGTGCGGACGAGGTCGAGGAATGTAGCGTTGCTGTTTTGAGAAATGTAGAATGGGGCGTCATGAAGTTGGGTGAGGCCAGCAGTTTCCAGTACGTCTAACAGCATGTCATCGAGTGGATCAGATGAACAGTGCAGAGAACTTGCTGGGGTCGACGCGCTGTAGGCTCTCTTGGAGGAGGGCGTACGATTGTTCACGGAGGGAGGGTGGGCAGTAGGTAGACACCAGAAGAAGCTTTGCATGTTTGCAAAATACCTCGACAAAGATGGCTTCTAGACCCGGAGGGGTGAGGTGATCGAGACGTTGGCAGGGTAGGTGTTTTGGCATGGCGAGGACGGACGCCTTCGCCCCAAGGAGGGACGGTCCTGCTGGAATAAAGAGAATTGTGCGAGATTGATTAATTGCCCATTAATTGCCACCGAAGACAGGCGTCCAGCCATGTCTCGCACACAGCGAATATTGTATTCGGGAAAGATTACTTCAGTGCTTTAAAGTCAGGTAGGTTGTTCTTTAGGAAGCAAACGTTGGAAAACCAAACGTGATTGGAGTCTGTAGACTCCAATCGCGCACTTTTCGCACGACAACTATGCCAAACGCGGAGTTGTCGTGCGAACGGTGAACGCTGCCGATGTTGTCGCTCGCCGGAGGCGGGTCGGAGAACTACTTGGTAGAGCTGGCGATGATGTTGGGGTACGCAGGGGCTCCGTGCTGCTTAGGGGATGGAAAGAGGTCATCGGCCAGGGGTGGGAGCTGGCACGCCGCACAGAGCCACTCAGTTGATAATGAGGAGAGGCGTCTATACAAAGCGAGAGATACATCTTCGCATTTCTGGTGGAACCACAAATCACAAACGTCTCATTGGAGAGTGGCGACATTGTCGAACACAGACCGGGAACAGCAGGGTCAGGTGGGACGTGAGCCGGAGTTTGAAGGTACATCACCAGTGATCAGCAATAATGAGGATTAGGTGAGGTTGTTGGCGAGGGTGACGAGTGAAGAATGCTCAGCCAGGAGGTTGCTTCCAAGGACGACAATGTTCGATGGTGATGCTGCAGTCAGAAAGTGGCATTCTAGGTGCTTATGGTTTGTCGATGATAGGTGATATTTCTATCGAAGGGCCAGTAGCCCCGTTAGGCAGATCAGGAGACGGAGAGTTGTAAAGGCGCGCTGTCATCGAACCTAACATCTAAACATTGTGCTGAAGAAATTGACTGGCTAGATCCAACATATCTCGTAGAAAACTGACCAGGGGGGCTATGTTCGACAAATGTCTTGTTTCTCCTAAGAAGAAACGGAAGTGATGGGAGTGACGATATCGCATCTGATTGGTTAGAGGCTCAAATGACGAAAGAGGGAACTTTTGTCATTTGAGCCTCTAACCAATCAGACACAATATCGTCACTTCCATCCCTTCCGTTTCTTTTTAGGAGAAACGAAACATTTGTCGAACATAGCCCCCAGGTGTGTTGAACATTCATTTTGGGGGGAGGGGGGGGAGAGGACGGGCAGGTCAAATGCACCTCCAAACACAGCTTTATTCTTAACCACATTAGCCTGTAGTTACTGTTAAAGCAACTGGTTTGTTATCGCACTCGTTATGTAAAACAATGTCGCGTCTGTGCAGTCTTTTTTGCATGGTTTATGAATAGCTGTTTTGAAATGCCTTTACCGCGACTTTACCTCTACCTGTTTAGACTACTATGTTTATTGATCTTCGGTTTATCATTTTTTATGCACATAGCTTGAAGGCTAACATTCAAACTGTTTGTACTACCGTGTCTGTTCGCTAATACCCGTCAACAACCGCATCATTGCATGTGCTGTTTGTAACGTTTTCGTATAAATTGTACTATGTAGAGCGAAAATAAACAGTTGCCTGCTTGAAATAACTCTTGTGTGAATAAATTACCTGTGATTGGCGTCCAGTGGTGCGCACGTCACAATAAAGCGAAAACGCAACGCAAGCGGACGCGAGAAGCGGGTAAACAAAATGCCATGGGGGCCGCCATTTTGAAAAGCAAAGCAATAAAAACGAAACATAAAAAGTGGTTAGTTACCCCATCCGTGGTGAGAGGGCGCTTTTACGAGTTTAAATAATTGTTTGAGGAACTTTCGCTCTTTTTGAATTATTTGGTTATCAATATAATTTATATTGTGTGAATAATATATAATGAGTTTAGTTCTACAATGTACTTTTATTCACACAAGGCCCTCGATCACGTGGTTTGCGATTACCACAGGCTTATTCTACAGTGGGCAAACTGTGTATGATAAACTGTGATCCTCGCATTCCGGGTATCAGGTGACATTCACGTCCTGGACAGTGGCGCCCTCTAGCGTGATTCTCTCCATGAATACCTCTAGCCGAAACAACCCGGAAAATATATTGTCAAATTAGCAGTTCAAACCGGTTCGAATCTGTTCGAACCGGTTTGAACCGTTATTGGCTCCCCGGAACTGAACCGGAACTGAACAGGAACTTAACCGAAAGCCGTGAACTCAACCCAAACCGAACCGGAACCAAAGCGAACCGAATATCTCCTTAACAACGGTAATCGCATTCTTTGATTCCTACGACGTAACTTTTCCTTAGCTCCATCATCGTTAAAATTATTGCTTTAAAACAATAGTGCGACCTAAGCTCGAATATGCTTCTGCGGTCTGGGATCCTGGTACAGAAATACTCATTTCAGTACTAGAAGCCATCCAAAACCGTTCACCGTGCTTTGCGCTGTCCAGCAATAATCGGATATCTAGTGTGACTTCTATGAAATATAGCCTCTCATTTTCTCCCCTTTCCACCGGGCGCATGATTTCTCGTCCGTGCTTGTTTCATAAAATATCCTTTAACAATTCTAAGCAAGAGAAGCCAATTCATCAATGACCCCCTCTACATTGCTTCTCGTTTTGACCATCACTGCAAAGTAGGCGTATCAACATGCAAGAATAACTCCCTTTACAGTTCCTTCATACCAAGAACTTATTCTGAATGGAACCGCCTTCCCCGTGCATGGCGACCACCAATGATCTTCTAAGCAACAATGTGACCTCCAAGATCTTCCAAGATTTAAGGAAGCACTAACGTGGTAATATTAATGTGTTTGAGCCGAATTGACCATTTTGTACTGTGTCTGATCCCGGCACCACCCCTGAAATGCTTCGGCCCTGATGGTATAATATATAAATAAATAAATTGATAAAAATTTCGTTCCTAACACTGACTGGCAGCAACACACCAAGGCATCACCTCTGTGCCTCCCTCGTATTGTTTTATAATATTGAGTAAAGGCCCGTTCACACACTTGGGTTTGCTTAGGATCGAGGTGTCTGGTTCTCGAGACGGCAATCTTGAACAAGACACTGCAATTTTGTCTCAATTCAGTACTCACAATATGGAGCGTCTAATACCAAGTACTCTACAATTTGGGCCAAGGAGTGAGTACGCACTTTGCTGTGCTAGTACACTTTATCTCACTTTCAACTGGACAGAACGAAGGCTTAAGCGTGAGATACGGGCTAAGGTGACTAACAGCGCAAGAAACGCAGGACGTAGGCCTATTATGTTCACACTTATATCTTCGAAGTTTCTTTCGGATTCCACAGGACGACAGTTAGGTTGTAGTTTACTTTTGTTTGTGTTTTAACAACCTGCTGGTTGCATAGGTCAGTCAAAAGTGAGCGAATAGAAGGCAATATTTTTTCTGAGTTCATAATTTTAAATAGCTTTATTTATATTCGTACTAGGTACAACTGAAAACATTCAATTTCACCCCAACTGCATTGTGGTGGACTAAAAGTCAATTGCTACCCAGCCGTAAAAAAACATACTTAATGACAAGTTAGTTTCTGAGCAGCGAATTGCATCAAATATTTTTAAAGGACTCAGGCAAGATAGTCAGAAATGCTCGATTATTTGTTTTGTATGTCTTGATAATGTGTGATAAGCAAAGTAGATCTAAAACATAGGATTGCGTGCATACACATTTTCGTAGAAGAAAAAACAATTACTGGTGCCTGTTTCCTAACACAGATCTAGCCCTCATACTCCACTGGACTCTTGTGACCAGAATAATGGTGTTTGTGTTACCGCTTTACTTTTTGTGACATAAGAGAAGCCTTGAGCAATTGGGGTGACCACTTTTCTCCGAGAAAAAAAAGCGGCCACAGGAGAAGGGCCACTAAAAGTGGGTAGGCGTGGGAAGTAGAGAACTAACAAAACAAATTGATATCAAAAACAAAAAAAGACGGAGAATTTGAAAATGCTAGTGTATTTTCCTTTTCCACAATAGCTGCCCTGGAAGTGCCACCTTGTAACCAAGCCCTTCTCCTTACTTTTTACCTTCAAATTTTGCTGTGACTTTTTCACTGCGTTGAAGTGCATATTTTCTTCCATTACCGACGACTTCTCGTGCCAGATGTATTGTCTTCTTGGAGAATCCTTGACACTTATAATTAATAAACAAATCATTCTAGGATGCATAAAAAAACACCTTGCAATATACCGCCGACCTTAGCTACGAGCTAACAACCGGCAAGCTATTAAAAAAAAAAAAACAGGTCAAGCCGGTCGGAAATTGGGCAGGTGGCAACCCTAAGACCGAATGAAATGGGGTGTGTACGTTAATGGAACAACTGTTACCTTCTCAAGCAACATTAGTTTACTTTTCATCTCCATGTGACAACAAAATATTGCACCACTATGGTCAGCCCTTTATTTTTCAGACCATGGAGTACCTTTATGACTAATGAACCACACTGAATGTTACAAGTCAAAGGCTTGGATCAGGTATGGCGAGAGAGAGAGAGCCGCCTAGATAAGCGGGCTTGTAAGCTATATGTGACGTATTGCCTCTGAAGGGATCACTTCACGGCGAGAGATTTCGAAGATCCAAGAACGAGGTGAACAAAGACAGCTGTGCCTTCTGTTTGCTTAGTGACTCACCGGCAACTGCTCAAGATAATGGTTTATTCACCCCTTCATGCACGCAAAGCTTACAACAACTTGTGTCTAACAGAAAACATTATTCCATACCCCATGGAGGCCACTACCTCGTGCGCACCCTCTGACAGCTGCTTTCTAACAGCTTTCGCGGTTGCCCACGGTAAGGTAGAGGTTCTCTCGAAAATAACACCCTGTGTCTAACAGAAAATATCTTTTTCAGGCGACCACCACCTCCAGCGCACTCCCTAATGTCTGCCCCAGACTGTTGTTAGAGAAATAGAACTCTGTCGAATCTCTCAGGGGCTCAACGGTAGAGCATTGACCGACATTAAATATCGCGAGCGTGATATGGAAATGGACCCCATGATGATGATGATGAATGATGCTGAACTAGCAGCTCTTCCCTTTGTATTGGGCGGGTAAGGAGCGCCGTCTGGGTGGTTGCCTGCTAACTACAAACGAAGGGCAGACTGATGTTTCTCCACCCGTCCAAACATATTGCCATCGTGCTGTTGTATCGGTTGTCTTTGCTTTCTATGCTTAATACTGTCCATGCTCAAAAAAGAATTGTCGTAAAAGACGAAATACGCTCAAAGGTAGGGGCTGACAAGGTTGGTCGTGCGGCACGGGGCCCTCCAGAAATGGCGACAGCAGGAGAAAAAGGTCAGGGGAGAGGGCGTACACGTGCGCCGTGGCTCACTCGAAAAAAGTCAATTCCTCAGGTTTCAATGACGTTGTCACTGGTACAACGGGCGTGATATGTGCATCCGGCTCCATTGTGCTTATACCACATTTGAAAAAAAAAAAAAAAAAAAAACCCGGGGGAAGGAAACGGCTGTCGATCGACTCTCGCAGTTCCATGATGAGGAGACAAAAAACATGTTTATGTGGACATTTTTAGAAATCACTCGTCGGAAAAATACGTACAGTCGCAATTAAACAGAGTGCACAAAACCGCTGGTTTATTTTTTTCCCCCGAGGAGCGCTAGCTTTTTGGCGGCAAGCGGTGCGACCAGTTTATTGCGTGGTGTCTGGCACATCCAAACGCATGGCGGCTCGGGAACAGTATATATAATGTTCCGTATTTTCGGTTTCTTTTTCTTTTTTTTAGAGCGCAGCTTTTATGCGTTTTTTCCACGCTCTTTAATCTAGCGATGGCACCGCTAGCTTGGATTTTGGCCGTGGCAGAGACACTTCATTTTACTATAAACGCAGATGACATCACACTCTGGACGACACAAGGCACGACAGAGGAACAGGTCGAAACACTGCAGGCAGCACTTCGCATCATAGAGAGCTTCCTAGCAGAAGTAGGCATGAAACCATCAGCCGAGAAGACTAAACTCCTGATATTTGGTAGAGAAAGAGACAACGCCAACCCCACTCTAAAGTTCGACGAGCAGACAATAGAAAAGAGTGACGAACACACCATCCTCGGAATCCACGTCAACACCAAACTCAATCCCGACAAATGGATCAAAAGAACTGCGCGACACATGGAGACACGGCACCTCGATCATCAGAAGAATAGCGAATAAACACGGCGGAGCAGGTGAAGGAATTGCCAGAACGATAGTTCAAGCGGCACTCATACCGAAAGTCATGTATGGCTGTCGCTTTTACAGATTGACACTGCATCATTGGGCCCGTCTCGAAACCCTGATGAACGACGCTAGAAGATGTATCTCGGGCCTTCCGAGACAAACAAGACTGGAAGAACTACACAAATGCGTGCCATTTCCGTCGCTGAAAGAATTGGCCTCCACGCAAGAACAAGCACAAAGAGTCAAGATGCAACACACCAAGCAAGGCAGAGTAATCGCCAAACTACTTGGTTGGAAACTCGAAAACAATGCACCCATACCAGACCAACTACCACCGTGGGAGAGGATCGACATAGCCCAATCGGCCCCTATACCACGCAAAATGAACGGCGAAAGACAAACAAAGAAAGACGGCGACACAAGGCAATGAAGCACGCCGAGGAAGTGAAAGCCATCATCGAATGTAACGACTCACCTACCATCGTCTGCTACACCGACGCAGCCTTCAGTGAACGAGGAAATGCTGCTCTTGCGTGGTACGTTGAAAACACGAAAACTACTTGCACAAAACATGCACCGCACTGCAGAACGGCGCAAGAGGCTGAATCCGGCCATTGAAGAGGCCCTGAATGCACTAGGACAAGAAGCCCAATACGGCACGAGCATCATCATGTTCACAGACTCCCAAGACGCCATCCGTTCACTGAAGACGCATCAAGAAACGTGCAAGGCGATTCGAAATATTACGACTACGGCCATCAAGCTAAGGATGCGCGACATCCGAGCCTCGGTACGCTGGATCCCGGGTCACGAAGGGATCGAGGGCAACGAGATAGCCAAACAACGAGGCAGCAGGAGAGTTAACTCGTTCCTTCCTCCGCTGCCTTCAATGCCACTCCGAAGCCCCCGCGCCCTCTCGAACCCATCAGAATCCACCACAAACGTCACAACCAATCGAGTCTCCGAAGAGCGAACCTGACGGCTTTTACGACCCTTTTTGGGAAATTAAAGCAGCCAGGATCGCCCTGAAGAAAAATATCGACAAGCACAAAGACGTGGCACGGGAAAGCCTTCCCAAGGGATTCCGAAGACACGAATCCGTCCTGCTAAGAAGACTCCAAGCAGGAGCTGCAATCACCCCATCAATAACGAAGAAATGGGCGGACGCTAAAAGAAGAAGAAGAATCCGGACTTTGTACCAAAACCAGACCAGTGCAAGTACTGCCTAGAGAATCTCAGGGCAGACACTCAACACTTGGTCTGGGAATGTTCAAAGCTCGACCAAGAACGCAATGACGCCCTGGGAGCACTCAACCGTGAAGACAAACCTTCAACACTCGACGAATGGGTAAACCCCGCAGGAGACTCCGAACGACGCAGCCTCATCCTCCGATCGCTGGTCGACTTTCTGAAGACGGCCAACCTCGGCAGAGACTTGTAGCTGCCACAATTACAACCCTACGCGCTTCCATCATCCCAATAACACTCTCCCTTCTGGCCCTACCATAGTGTAAACCGCCAGTTGAATTCCATTCTTAATAAACGTTGTCTGACCTGACCTGACCTGACCTCTTAAGCGTCCGTTTCCGGGTTGAGCGACGTCGGCGTAACTGCGTTTTGCATTATAGGACGTTTCCCCGCTAAAGTTAGCGGGAAATTTTCCCGTGAAATTGAGCGGGAATATTTTCCGCTAAACTTGGCGGGAAAAATTTCCCCCTAAATTTTTGCAAGGGAAATTTTCCCGCTAAATTTAACGGAGAAGGAGGAGGAGGAGGGCGGGAAGAAGGGGAAGATGAGGAGGAGGAGAGAGAACGGAAGAGGAGGAGGGCATACCCACCCCTTTGTACCCTCCCCAACTCCTCCTCAAAAGCTGCGCTCTAGTTTCGCACTACAGAGATTTGTAAGCGTCTTTCATTTTTTTCTTTCTCTTTGAATTCGCGTGTGCTTTTTGTGGCTAATTCTTTCCAACAGATTCGGTATCTTTCGGTCTCTATTTTTAGTGTCGAACAAAAAATCGGCGTGTCTTGATTGTAGTTAGGTTGAAAAAAACAAGATGAGAGCTTACAATTTCCAAAAGTCCAGGGGGACATGGGCGCAGACTTGTACGGCAAAGATTACTAGCAATCAAGTTACTTGTAATCGATTACTTTTCTGGATTAGATTTGTAATCATTTGATTACTTTTATTAGGAAGTAATCACGAGAGTAATCTGATTCATTTGAATCTACTAGAAATACTCATTACCGTTTCTCTTTCTTCCCTCCGCTTCGTAATGGCGCCCTTTGCTTCTACAAGATTCCAACCTAGGAATCCTCAAAATCGGTCTCCGTCAAGAGAATAGTCTATCGAAATTGGCGCACTTAAAAATTAGTAGTTTGTGATTTTGTTACTTTAATTCAACAATAAACGGTCAGGAACACACGTTTTGAAACCGGCCAAAATATATCGATTTGAAAAAAAGTAACCGGAAAAGTGACGGTTACTTTTTGACTAACGGGCAATTACTTTTCCTCTCAAGTAATCCAGTAACCTAACAAAATATTTTGTAATCAAGAATGACTGTGTTTGTAGTCGATTACTCTTTTTTAGTGACGTGCGCGTAACCCGCGTAATGTGAGCGTGACCCGAAAGCTTCGAAAGCGTCCCGCTGTCCAAACAGATGGAAACCAAATTAGGGGTGTGGTCCTCGTGGACAGTTGAGTGCGAGCTGTGTTCCAGGCCGGCCCTTGTTAAAGCTACTTTTTTCCTCATAAACCTTGTTTTTATTTTTCTTCTTTGAAGGGGACTTCGGCGGTTGTTCGAGCTTCGCGATCTAAACACATCTTCAAAATGCCCGTGGGTATTACTCTTTATGGTGTGCTATTCATTACCTCTAAAGTGGCAAAAGCCATTGATAAAACGGCAAATTAAGGGTATGCTATAACCAACATTCGAGGTCGATAAGGTGACGTCACAGGTTATATAACTCGGAGCATTTGACGTCAGGTTTCCAGTATGGCCCGTGGCGCCTCTCAATGCCACATACAAAACACACACGAAAACAAAAACATAATAACTTTGCGACAAAACTTTGACCAGTCCTGGAGCTCTGAAAAAGATCACCCGGCGGCGTGCGATCTTTTTTAAGCGTTTTGCAACATCAACGACGGACGTCCTGCATCGCCAGCTACAACATCAAATCAAATCAGATCAAATCAAATCACTTCATTTTTCACCTTGTACAAATACAAACGAAGGGGCTGTGGAAAAAAAAGCGGCAGCATTGCAGCTTGACGAGCGACGAATGTCACTTAGAGTGGTGGGAAGAGCCAACAGCACCTAGACAAGAAGAAGGCCTCCGCACCGTCATCACAGTCAGATCGATGGAGGCCTGAGATTGGTCACGAGTGCTGCGTCATTGTTCGGCCAGGGCTCGGGTCCAATCAGCGCGTCGAAGGTCGGTCTCGGGCCCAATAGCCGAGTTAGCGCGATCCATCTGTGATGAGGCGATGCGGAGTCTGGATTATTCTAGGTAGTGTTGGAAGAGCCCGTAACGGCTATTGGAGTAAAATTTTGTCACTTGTAATTTGGGTTACTACTTCGTTTCTACTTAAGCCTGGACGCCGTCGACATTATGAGCTGATGGGACCAATCAGACAGCATCAAAAAAGCACCGTCGTGGTGTTCGTTATGTTTCTGTACATTTTCTATCATCGGTGAAGCAATCATAAACAGAAAAAGGGAAAGTGACTTGGGCTTTTGACTCTGCTTGATTGGTCCCATTTCCTCGTATCGTCGAGCAAAAGGGACCAACCTTAGGGACAGATCAGTGTCTATCAGCATCAATTTTGGGGCACATCAGTGACCATCAGGATTTAGCCAAAGCGAAATTAGTGATTCTTTGAGGTTTCGCTCCGGCGAAACCTCGATGGTTTCGCCAGAGCGAAATCTTTAAGGACAACTCCAATTCGAGGTTTTAGGTTTTCTCCGCTTCTGACAAAACCGGTTGGGGGCCATTTTATTTGGGTTTGTCGGTATTTCCCAAAAACACGGAACCCCTCGCATAAGACTATACAGCTTTTCACATTAGGTTGGATGGACCTCAGTCGACGCTGTGAGCCAACTCAGCCAATCCAGCGCTGGGAATGCGTCACGTGACTTCTCTCCCCGCGTGACCCTCAGGCCCTCCCGAAGGACGACACTCACCCGGCATTAGATTGGCTTCGATCACTTGTAAGCTCCACTACGGTTCATTGTACGGTAATACGAAGTACACAGTCATATACCAACCTTGAAACATAGTCGCGCTCAAAGACACGAACAACAGGGAAGAACGAGACCACGCAATTCGGTGCAGCGAGCTTGGTCAAAGTATTCACATTTACATTTACAATATTTACAAATGGGGGGTCGCTTCAGGGCCAGCGCAGAACGTCGAGGCACCATGTCACCCCGAATCTCCGTGTCTCGTGGCACGCGTCACGGATCGCGCGGTGCCGCAACGTACCTCTTGGGAAGAAACAGCGGCAAAGAAACTTGGACAAGAGTAAAGGAACACACTCTTGTCCAAGTTTCTTTGCCGCCGTTTCTTCCCCAGATGTTCACCTCAAACCAACTAGCCCAACACGTCACATTGTTGCCGCAACGTACCGCTCTTTAGGTCGTTACTGTGGTCCCTGTAGTTCGGGGGCTACAGCGCCAACTTCATTTGTTCAATCCTCGGAAAATATACAGGAATACGTGCACTGCGCTAGGGTGCCTTCATGTGCGGTTTGTTTGCATTAGGGTGGTGGCATCTTGCCATTTCGTCCCACACGTTTCTTCTTCTATTTTTTTTTGTTCAGAAGCGCGTGAAAGGGCGTGTCCCTGCACGCGTTTGTGGCGCTGGCTGTGCTATGGCGACATTTTGTTTTTGTCGATTTCTTCGTATTTTCCCCGTGAGCGCGTGCTGTCGGCATTGGGTACTACAGAGGGTGGGATCACCCCAAACAGACGGACATTGAGGCGCCCTACTGCGCCATCGCGCCGCTCAATCAGTCCCGTAACCCACCGCTTCCCGCCAGAATTGTGTCTCTCTGTTCGCCGGTCAATTGAAGCCACGCTGACACTTCTTCGCCTTGGATCAAGTCTGCCTCTATACTCCGTGTCGCTAGTTGTCTGCAGTGGAGGCGAAGACAACGCTAGGCGAAGAGAAAAAGGGAGAGCATGTGGAAGGCGGGACGGGAAAGGCAACACCTCCTAGATGATGACGCTGTAGTGCTGAATCAGATGGCGTCTTCATAGAAGGCCGACGCTGGACACAAATCGGAAACGAGTAATGCGTCATCGCTCGGCTTGGAGTGAAGTTTGAGCCGAACGTTAACGCTATCTTCGTGTCTAACCTGTGGCCAGCGTTGGCCTTCTCTGATGACGCCATCTCATTCAGCTCTACGGCTTTATTATCTAGGAGGGGTTCGAAAAGTAGGGCAATGAAGGGCGAGGTGAGTATGGGAGAGGAACGTTAAATGGGAAGGTTTCTCTCTCCTCCCCAGCCTTTCTAGTGCTTGCCCTCTCTCCCTCGACTGGCGTATGCCTTCGGCGGTACTGCACGCAACTAGTGACAAGGATTACATACGGGTAGAAACTGAGGGAGAGGAGGAGACAACAGCACATGAGGGCGTCCGAAGACCGAGCTCCGCTTGAAATGATCAGTGGGAAGACGCGATGCTAGCTGCCTTTTTCTCTACTCACCCTCCGGACGCGTCCGAACGGCAAACGCCGGGGTCCGGAGATCAATGTTCGTGTTCGAAAGCGTTTGAAGAGTGAGTAGAGTCAAAGACATGCTAGCTTTGCGCCTACCCACTATTCATTCCAGACAGAGCTCGGCCCTCAGTTTATCGTGAATGTTATGAACACAAGTCCGGCATCCGTGTTCGAGACATGGCATCGACAGATGACATCCTGTCGATGAAGACGCTGTTCATACAACCGGATTAAAGGTTGCTATCCAGCGGCACTTCGCGCTGACGCCATATTACCTCTCATATAACTACAGCCTTTAATGTTTGGCGCGCTGAGCGATTAGGTACCGCGGCTGGTTCGTCGTGTAATTTATTTGGCGCGCTCTTAACTTCTGTATCCGGCCATAGATTCGCCATGCTTCTGTAAGGCGGAACCCTTTAAAGAAAAGGCACGATAAATATTGCTTTATAGGACGCGTTGAATGCGGTCCCATATCGAGTACCACGACACAAATCCAGATAGCAACCAAGTTGAATTTCAGGTTGAACGCACCGGCGAGAGAATGTGTAGTATCAGTAACACGTGGCTATCTTTTGAGTGAAGCAACCCTATAATGAGAGACCTGAATAAAACAAAACAAGTTATCAGAGCCATTAGTTTTCTTCTTATCTTGTGCCGCAAAATGGTTGACCTTATGCAAAGCGCGAGACAAATAGTCGATACAAAAATCGTCACCTTGGCTATACTCGGTTTTGTCCCACTGTTGATACATCGTGCAATAGACTGTCTGCAGACACCCTCTAAGGTGCCATCTTCCTTGTCACATTGGCCGCACAAGATCTGTCTGCAGAAATTAGAATACATATGGACCAACAGACTGTTTATAAACAAGCCCGCGTTTGGTTACACCGGGTGTGGGCGAATTGCGCGTGCGCAGAAACCACATTCGCTTGAGGCGAAGCATCTACGCATGCGCAGTGCCGACAGCAGCGCCACCACAGTGGCGTGACGTCAGAGAACTCAGTTGGTCTATGAAGATAAAACAAGGCTGTCTGAAGCGCGTTCGCAGACAATGACAACGGCTGCCGTGGCGATGCGCTTTTGGTGGTGCTTGATCGGCTCCGAAGGGTCGTGATGTCGCTTGCGGTCGGACATAACGTGAAACGAGGTGTACAAAACCTGAATATTGTTACACAGGCACTTGCCAATTTTTACCTCTCTGGCATTAAATTCTCGGGAAATTACGAGGCAACAAAGCTTTCGAGCTTTTGTCATTTCGAATTTGTCGTCATCCCGACGGATGCGTCTACCAAAACACGACCAGAAATGACAAACTGCTTGGAAACATGGGATCTCGTTTAATTATTTGTTTCATGTCTACGCAGAATAGTTTTTTTTTATATATGAGCGCTTTAAGACTGACATTATAGTCAGGTGCATCTGGCATCATCGGTCGTGTGCAGGAAAAATACGTCACTATTTTTTTTACGATGCGAACGGGGCAATAAAAAAAAATTATGTGCTGTAGTGGTTTTGTCAGGTGAATAGATTTCTACTTTTGAGCTTATTATTGCGACAATCCAAGCTCGCCAAGCGAATATGTACCTCGCTCAAGTGAACGGCAGTATCCATCTGCTGCAACAAAGAGAGCGCTAAAACAAAAACCGAAGAGGCCGTCGTCTTAGTCCCTCTTTCCAAAGGTGATCTCCGAATCTCCTAAAGGTAACCGAAACCATAACCTACGGGCGTGATCTTTATGTAGAATCAAGTTTATTGTTTTGCAGATGCAACGCGTACTCTGTTTCATGTTAGGTTTGATCACAGCAAACGGGCGAACAGGGGGTTGGATGGCGCATTGCTGCCCTCCGAGCCTGGCGCGAGCGAAGCCACCGGAAGTTCGATGCTGGTCCCAGAAGTCGGGCGTCTGCTGGGCTTCCTAGTGCATTCAATCAATGTTTTGTTTCGTGTTTTTTTGTGGAATTTCTGGTCTTTGAGTGGGTGTTAATCACCCCATTTTGAATCAAATCCCGAGATTAAGTCATTTGAACGCGGACATAGGCACAGTGGATCAAGTAGGATCTAAAAATTCTCACAACGAATGGCTTCCCAGGAGACTGCTCGGGTCAGCATGCGCTGTTACTGCGTAACAAGCAGGTCCTCTTGAGATGACAAGCAAAAATTTAGAGCCCTAAACGCTGTTCCAACTGGCACTCGGAAGAGTTGAGAAGCCCGTCAAGCGCTCACTTCCTACACAAACGACTTACTTCCCGTGACTTCCTACCTGTTTGCACAATGCGTCATCCAGCCCCTAGTGGAGATTGTTCGTTTAGCCTGTCGCACGAAAAGCCAAAAGTCGACGAGTGCCGCGACGATGGGCTGTCGGCATTTCCCGATTGGCTCCTCGGATCGGAACCTTGGCTGTGGACGGGCTTCATGCGAAACGGGGTGTAGCACCACAAACGCGGACGTTCAGCTATGTCTATACATATTAACGCTGATCGCGCATGTATGATTGCATTTATGTGTGCATGTGTATGCGTGTGTGTACGTACGTATGTCTTCATAAATGGGTGAGGTACTTAGTCCTTGCCCTAAGTCTTCAAAGAATTCTTTGCGTAGTTCAGAGTATGTATGTATGTATGTATGTATGTATGTATGTATGTATGTATGTATGTATGTATGTATGTATGTATGTATGTATGTATGTATGTATGTATGTATGTATGTATGTATGTATGTATGTATGTATGTATGTATGTATGTATGTATGTATGTATGTATGTATGTATGTATGTATGTATGTATGTATGTATGTATGTATGTATGTATGTATGTATGTATGTATGTATGTATGTATGTATGTATGTATGTATGTATGTATGTATGTATGTATGTATGTATGTATGTATGTATGTATGTATGTATGTATGTATGTATGTATGTATGTATGTATGTATGTATGTATGTATGTATGTATGTATGTATGTATGTATGTATGTATGTATGTATATGCACCTATGTATGTCTGTCTGCATGTGTGTCTTTTTGTATATACCTATGCATGTATGTATGTATGTGGATGTGTGTAGATGCGTGCGTTGCTACAAACGTGTTTTTTTTATTAAGCTGAAGGTTTCTGCATTTCTGTAGCAGAGTTTCTAATGTCGATGTTTTCGGAATTAACATGTCACGCCGAATAACAGATTTGCAGCCCACGCTGCAAATCCAACCAATTCGAAACAATCAAGACTTGGCAGAAGCCATCAGCGACTCGAGAGAAAGTCAAAAGACAGAAATGCGTTTTCGCAAAAAGTCGGTTTCTCTTCTGAGGTTTCCAGGGATATTAGATTTTTAAATTATTTCAACCCGTCCGTACTGCCTTTGTACATAAAAAAAAACGAAATTCGATTTTTTTTATTTTTAGAAAAGGAACCAGTTACGGCATATTTGGCCATGAAGGGTTCCAAGCGGGTTCCTGCCACCCAGCTGATCAATGGCGAGGCATGCTCGGCCTATTATAACCCCACGTTTTACATGGAATCATTGGGGCTCGAACCACAAGAGGGGGACATAATTGAGGTGACCCAACAGATTCTCATTTACGTTGCAACGACGGGCGAACGATGCCGTACTGTAAAGAACTATTGTAACAGCTGCAAATATAGAGTAAATCGGTGAGGGTAATAATTCGCTCAGGCATCAGGTATTATCTATGTGTTGTTTCGAATAAAGCAGATACTTCAAAAAAAAGCGATGACCCTTATGGGGAAAAATGCCAATGAATGTCACCTAGCAAAATCCTGCACTCCTGACACATATGTGGTTGTTCATTGTAATAGGCTCAGTATATGTTTAATTTTACATCTTCGTCTGCTGTAAAACATACTAGACATGCAGCCTTTTCGGCAACTTTAAAGACAATAGACCAAATGCAAAAAAAAAGCGCCATCAGTGTATTCATGATTAATTACCAAAAAGTTCTGCCCGAGAGACAATGGTCCGGGCAAAGTGGGAGTAGTACAGCTAAAATAGGACCACCTACTGCAAGTCTAGAACGAAGCCTTCACGCAAACGTCTTCGATAAAGACCATTCACTGCCCCGGATGACCAAGTTCAATGCTTGAGTGGCGAGTCTTGAGACCTCGCTGCCGGAAATTCAACTTCCAGAATTTCACGGACGTCTTTCTTTTCTTTTTGAGCCGAAACTAAACAGCGACTCATTGAGTGAACAAATCAATCGTACTAATATCGTGCCAACCGAATTAATTGCAGATGCGTCTCGTCCACAACTGGAAAATGTGAAGGAAACGAAACAATATGGCGGCTTCTAATGACATGATGACGATAGCTGGCAAGACTTTTGCAATGGCCTATTTGCGTCATAAGAAACTATTGTAACCTACAGTCACAGGCAATTTAAGAAATACACGACGTGGCGGTTTTCTAGCATCTAATTATTTCTGAAGTTTTGGTATTAGACGATTAGAGAAAGGAGATACAAAACCATGCCCTGCGTTTCTTAGGCTGTCGGTTACACTTCACTTTAAATGATTGATAAGAGAGTTCAATGCTTACTACTTGAATCTGAAAATGTAGAACTTAGAAGATAAATACTTCGATAAGCCACTTTAAAACCACTCACCAACGTTCCGTTGTAAACGTGACTGTAAACTTGTACTGCAGTTATTCAACTTTGTACGGCCACGGATGGTTATAATTACCGTATATCTTATGAATCCATGTTCTCCAGAGTATCGGTATAACGAAGTATCATCCCTGACTAGCTAATCATCTACCTTAAGTAGAACGAGAGGTTATAATTGTGTGTCAATGTGTGCCTTAATTAAACTGGTGGCGATCGGTCCGCAAAGCCCGCAGTCACGCTACTCAAACATCATACGAAAGACCCGCGGAGTTCTCCGCCGACATTTATGACAAGATTATCCGCGGATACGCCTCAAGCACTTTCCAAATGCACATGCATGCTTCGAAAATATCTGCAGAGAAATTTTGTATGACAAATGTGAGCAAGCAACATGCCTCAGACAGTGCCTGAAGTCTGTCTTTATGTATGACGTATGAACAGTGAGACCGCGGCTAGTTAAGATGTCAGCAGAAATGAGTGCGAAGCTTCAACAGCCAAATAACTGAAAACGAAACATTCAGGTGACTTTCCCCAGAACGGGGACCCATTTGGTTCAGCAAATGATCCAGCTCCTCCTGAACAAGGGTCAATCGATGAGGACATTCACCGAGTTCACGAAAAGGGCCCCATTCCTGGAGATTCAGGGACTGCAGGAGTCGTCGTCAGAGGCTCCGAGGCTCCTACGGACGCACCTTCCGATGAACAGACTGCGGCTCAGCGACAAGGCCAAATACGTCTACGTGGCCAGGAATCCCTGGGACTGCTGCGTGTCCAACTTCCACATGATGCGGGACTTTCCGTTGTACGACTTCGCCGACGGAACTTTCGACGATTTCCTGGACACGTTTCTGGATGGTCTATTCGGCTTCGGCGACTACTTTGACCACGTCCTCTCGGGTTACAGGCACAGGCACGATTCTAATGTGTTTTTTGTGACTTACGAAGAGATTCATAGGGACAAGGTGGACGTTGTTCGTAGGTTGGCGCGCTTCCTGGGCGAGGAGTACGGCGATATGGTGCGGAGTGACAGCGCGCTTCTGAAACTCATTCTTGAAAGGAGTAGCGTTGAATTCATGGCAGATGTACTGAGAACCGACGCAAAAGAAATAGCGCAGTTGCTTGGGCGCGCTGATGTTCTGCCAGTCTCAGGAAACGAAGAAACAAAACGGGCCAAGTGCAGCCTTGTTAGGAAAGGTGAAGTTGGTGGTTGGAAATCGTACTTTTCGCCCGAAAATGTTACAAAAATGCAGCGCAAACTTGACGAAAAGTTCGAACGTACTGGTATTATGAGTCTTTGGATGGACAAGGAGCTTGCCCATAAGCATTAAGTCATTTTTGTTGTTCAACGCGATTGTAACAAAAAAGAAAGAAACAAAAAAGATCTTGAGTGATGCATTATAGAAAGCAGAGAGACATATCGGAGATAAAGTTAATTCCGTGTTTTAAGGTCAGTCACGTGATGGTGTCATTTCTGCTTGTCAAATTGATACCATATGTATGTAGCACTGTGATGCTGATCCGATACACGCAACACGATTTTGAATAAAGTTTTTGGACCCAGAGCATAGTTTTGAAAACGTGCTGTCTTGAATGCCTTTTGTCGTCTTCACGCAAGTAGAGATCCAGTGTTTGCAGAAGTCAAAATGTCTGCTTCTGCCTTTTTGCTATGAACTGTTCACTGTAGGCTCACGTTTTAACAAACTCTTTACACCATAATTGGTTTGAAACGAGAGTACGAAATTAAGGCCCTGAGGTGTTCTTAATGCAACTGGTTTCAATCAGCTGGAGGAATGCCATAATAGAGCACGACCGGGCCACGTTGTACTACTATATTTGGGACTCCAGCCAACTATAGGGGACGTCACTTTCGGGAAAATATGGCGGTCTAACAGAGGTCATGCCGTGCCACGCGCCAGCTCAGTGCACAACGCTGGGGCATCCGCAAGCAAGCATTTAACTCAAAATGGTTTGATCCGTTTTTTATTCTCAACGTTTCGAACGTACGGCGACCTGTTGGCGGAAACGAGCTTCCAGAGGGTTGAATTTCCTTGAGGAAGTTATGAGAAATCTGCCCGCTGTCCTTTCACGGTGCTGATGAACGTTGATAACCTCGGAATGTCTGGTTCACGCGGTTGCGTACGTGGCGTGGAGAGCAACCTGGGGAAAAGATGACACTATAGTTACGACAGAGTCACCGGTTCAACTATTCTATCGCGCAAACCATTGACAACATTCAATCATGGAAGTCACAAGAGACGACCAGAAATTGCGAAAGGACCTGTTCCGGCCAGTTAGGTGTTTTTCCGCTAGGTGCCGTCCGTTTTGCTAGAGTCGCGAATATGCACCAGACATCACGCGAAATTGCAAAAACAAGAAGAAGAAAAAAGGACGTGGACAATTTTGAGTAAGCGCTACAAGCATATGGCTTACGCACTGAAGTTTTGTTGTATTAAAATTAGAGCCACGCGTTTTACTTTCTAGTCAGGCTGGTCATTCCAAATCAATGTTTTCCAGGCATCCGAAACATTTGGTTGTATCTCACTAACGATACTGCAATGGAAGCTTGGCGAAGCTGTCGCGTTCCTTGATAAATAAAAGGCTTCGTAACATAAATGCACAATTATGACGTCTCTTTTGAATGTAAAGAATTCAAGAATATTCCGTCTCATCCTAATATGGGCTAAAGCATTAAGACTGGCGGACAGAGAGCTGCCTATTAAAAAGGTGCCTCCGTGGTGAAAAGTAGTCCGCCTAGAAGGTGTAGCACCACCAAAATGATACAAAACACAAAGTTATTGCCGTTAAAGTTTGTGTTTATTTTGTTTTATATTGGTAAATAACAAACAAAATAATTATTTAAAAATAATTCTAGATTTGTCCAAAAAAGTTATTGTTTTGCCATATAGCCATTACAATCCAATTCAATTCAATCTCGTGGGCGTCGCGTGCTGTGCATTGTTGACGATGTCGCGTGTTTCCCACGGCTACCTCTTCACATCTAAAATGGCCAGCGGTAGTGATTGTGTAGTGTCTTCGCCTTGTCATTTCCAAATGCTTTTGAAGAAGACACCTTCCAAAGTCAAAAGAGCCAGGTTGTGCCTAATGTCTACTGCTAGCTCCGAGTCGAAAGTCCTACTGTGCCGTACTACGTTTTCGCCCTGAGTGTCGCTTAAATAGAGTGTTGAAAAACTACTCTTTTCACTCTTAAAGGGGCCCGGCAATCCTATTTAAGCGTCTACCTCTTTTGCGGTTGCCATACACCTTATGGTTCGGGCAACTCAACGGGCACGGAGGGAGTCACTAAATATCAGTGCGTCATATTCGTCATATTTTAACAGGACAACGCGGAAAACTCCTCCTCCTCCTACGGGGATGCCCCGTTGTGCGGAACGCGCGCGGCATGTGTCGAATTCGTGACGTCGTCGGTCTTGGTCAGCTCCTGCATTACGACTGGTCAGAGCCGCTAAAATCTTTTTTTTTCTTTTTTAGTCGAAATACAAAATATAAGTGGCGCGAACCGTTTCAATAATTTATGAATGTATTTTTTGTTGAGTATTTTAGATGAAAAAAAAAACAATTGCAGTTTAAGTACGGAAACAAGAAACAGCGCGCGATGACCCGTTGACATACCCGCCACCAAGCGGTGAGAGAGCGGCACGTGGCGCCCCGTGCATGATTCCGAACCGGGGGGGGGGGGGGGGGGGGAGGGGAGGGAAGGGAACGCGGCGCAAAGCGGAGGCTGCCATATTAAAACCGCTTACGTTGCCAGCATAGGTTTTGCAGCGAAGAAGTAGATGCCATATACGGCGGACTGAGTTTTACTTTCTTTTTCGTTTTGGAAAGAGAATGTATTGTTGTATTACATAAGTCCTCCTGCATACAGACAACGAAGTTTAATTATATTTGTCTTGTTTACTTGGTTTGCAACCCTAAAAACGGGTTTTTGACGACATATTGCTTCCATCATTTTGGAGTACGCAAGGCAGTTATCTTGCTCTTCTGGTTTCGGTTACAAAAGCAAGGCAAAACGCTCGTAGTTCCCGCCCTCAGTACACGTTGGACACCTTCCACACTTTGACACCGGATTACTGGATGAACAAGGATTTACATTTACTTCAGAGGTCACTTTCGCCGCTTCCTCACCGTCGAGCAGCAGGATCAGCTGACGGCAAGCCGCGCATGAAAGGCTTGAGCATCAACAGCCAAGAGCCACTAGAACAGCCGAAGTGCACTCAGTGCCGATGCGGGCGATGCCGGCTTCTGTCAACCGGTAGCCCAGCACAAACCGTGAACGTTCCAGCTCTTCGTCATGACACGGTGTTGTAGAAAGCAGGGTAAAATACAACTACACGGACCACCTAATCAAACGCACTGTTATCGTAAATCTTGGCTTGTGATTGCGCCTTTGTAGATCATCTTATTCGTTTTGCTGGAGAGACGCAAACGACGGGCATAACAAAATTGTTTGCATATTCCGCATACCTCGCAAAAGCACTTAACCAGACTCACCTTGCGAAAAGCGCGAAACACGGAATCCGCACCGCCCTGACTTACCA
>JAZHYW010011980.1:0-20404 GCA_037355805.1 Ixodes ricinus
CATATAACAATTAATTCATTAAAGAATGACACCAGGTTTTAAGTTTGAGTTTTATTTTTTTTAAGGATGTCATAGCTATTAAAAATTGAGGAAGTCTATTAAATAATGTTGGAATATAATGATTTCTTGTTCTTTTTCCGTAGTGGGTGTATACTTTCGGGACAACATATCTTTCTGTATGTCTTAAGACTCTGGTTTTGGCCACTTTATTCTTAAAAGTCTTATTAAAAAAGTTTTGCGTGATTGTAGCAAAGATATGAAATTTCTCAAAAAATAAAATACCCAGCTTTGCCACCTTTTCCTCCATTTCTAATGTTTCGTACCCAGTTCCATAGGTGATATGGTTCACAATCTGTTTTAATACCCGATCTATCGCAGTCATTTTAGAACGAGAACAATGACCATATACAGTGATACCGTAACGCAACGTCGATTCTACTAGTGATCTGAAAACTAACAATCTTATTCTTAAAGAGCTGACAAATTTTAATTTATACATGTTGGCAGATATTACACGCAAACGTTTTATTATGTAATCTATTTGTTCATTCCACAACATGTGCTCGTCGAAATAGATGCCTAGGTATTTAACAGACCTGCTATACGGCAGAGGCAAACAGTTGCAATTATGACAATGAGCTGTATGAAGGAGAATACATGGAGACAACTGAACACGTTTATGCGGATTACGGAAACAGACAAGCTTAGTCTTAGGGACATTCACAGAAATCATGTTAACAGCAAACCAAAGCAATAATGTATCAACATCTTTTTGAAATAGAGAAACTGAGTTTTCATAGTTATCAGATGGTAGCAATAACACTGTATCGTCTGCATATTGGAAAATTTCCGAAGCAAAAGGCAAGCAACCGAGATCGTTGGTGTAAACATTATATAACATAGGTCCCAATGTACTACCCTGCGGTACTCCACAATCGACAGAAATTTTATTACTCACGTGGTTCATAATTTTTACCATTTGAAATCTATCTGTGAAATAACTCTCGAAAAACTTAGAAAACGGACCTCTAAACCCTAGTTTTTCTAGTTTTTGTAAAAGTAAAGAATGGTCAATGGTGTCGAAAGCCTTTGATAGGTCAATGAATAGGGCTAACGCGGTTTTGTTATTATCTATGGCATCATGAATGTAGTCAGAGAAGTCCTCAAGCAATGTTAGTGTACTCCTTTGCTGACGGAAACCGTACTGAGTTTTGCTTAGTAAAGAAAATTTTTCACAGAAACTGCTCATAGCCATATGAACCCATTTTTCAATTATGTGCATCAGCACAGACAGGATAGATATAGGCCGATAACTTCCAAGGTCTTGTTGCTTTCCCTTTTTATACAGAGGCCTTATAATAGATACCTTAAGCTTTTTGGGGATATCACCGGTGTGGAGAACGTCGTTTATTATTTTAAGCAAGATTTCTTTTAGTTTATTAAAATTATAGCGTATATCTCGAATTCTTATCTTATCAATGCCGGGAGATTTTGTCAAAGACATAGAATTTATAATCATTAGGAGGTCATGCTCTGTCATATCTGGAAGGTAAGCTGAATTAGCGCAAGTGACTGGGGTTGTAACACCTTTTGATGATACCACGGGTATGTTATTTTTCAGTTTTTTTACTGAGTCAATGAAAGTATTGTTGAAGGATTCCGATAGGCCCTCCCATGAACTTGATCCACGGAAGTGTTTCAGAATAGTGTCATCAATATTATTCCTCGTTTTTCGACCTGTTAGCTGGTTTACAAGTTCCCATGTTTTCTTCGAGTTCTTATTGGCCGCATTGAACTGGTTAATACAATATTTCTTTTTTGCTAAACGTATTTTTGCTGTAACCCTATTTCTAAATTCGCGAAATTCTCTTTTGAGGAGGCTGTCAGCTGGATTTTGTTTGCATCTGTTCCAGAGTCTCTCTTTCTGGTGGCACAACTCTAATATTTCATCGGTTATCCAAATATTTTCTGCTTTTCTTCTTTTCAACTTCACCCTTTTCGTAGCTTTCACGTAAATATCCTGAAATTTGTCAACCACAGTGTCGTAGGCAATGATGTGATTGTAGTCTAAAAGTGATTTCCAATCAAATTGCTGAATAAGGCTGTCAATGAGCTTACTGTTTAAAATAGTCCTATAGGCTTCATCCGGCGTTGAATTTTCGCTTGTGTTTTCTCCTAGGACTAAAAGAACCGTAATGTAGTGGTCGGCTACTTTTTGTTTTATTACACCAGAGAGTGAGTGTAGATTAGAAATTCGAATGATTATGTGATCAATACATGACTTCGTAAGTTTCGTTCCATAATATTCTTCCCGCGTATAATTATTAATTGTGTTTTCTAAACCAAAGGAGGCAAGAGTGTCCAGGTAGCGTGAGACTCCCGGCCTTGCCTCATCTAAAACGTCAATATTAAAATCGCCCGCAATAACTAGGTGCTCGTTATTATCATATTTCTTAAGTGCTTCAGAAAATTCGTCGCAGAATAGTTGCACATTGGAACTAGGTGGCCTATATAGGGCAAATATCACGTAGGATATATTAATTTTATATATCCTGACAACTAGTGTTTCTGCATGCTGGAATGAGACATCTAAATTATCTGAACACCATGCATCGCTTACAAACATGATTAAGCCACCACCCCTTCTCCCCTTTCGGCACAAACAGTGGGAGTGGAAACCCGGTAAAGTAAACGATGTGCACGCTGACTCATCTGTATTTACCTCGCTCAAGATAAGTATGTCAAGGGTTTGCAATCGGTTAGTCATAAGCATCATCAACTGATCCCAGTGCTTATGAATGCTTCTTACGTTTAAATGCACTAAGCTTAGCCTGTGATCCTTGCAACCTTCTATTTGCATCAAATCAGTTACGTGAGTGTCCCAAAGTCTGAAAGATTCAAATGAGGACTCCATTATTACCTAATTTTCACTAAGTCCCGTTCACTTTCAATATGAATGACAGCGGATCCCTCCTTTTGCCGAACAAAAATTTTCCCGTTCCTGATCCACGTAAACGTGTAACCCTTGTCTTTGGCGTATCTCTTTGTTTCCCACAGTAAATTCTTTAGTGTTCGAGTCAAGTTTTCATTGATGTAGATTCTTTCATTACGAAGGGCAGATCGCTTTTTTGCCCAGCTATCCCTTGTATTCCTGTCTCTGAACCTTACCAGAATAGGTGCAGTTTTGCCTTCTTTTGTTTTCAGCCTGTGGGCTGCCTCAACGTCTTGTAAAGTTAGCTTAGGGAGTACCAGTTTGGAAGAAATGTGGTTAAGTATATCTAGGAGGTTTTCGTTGGGCTGCTGGCTTACTCCGTGAATTTCGATGTTTTGACGTCTAGAATACTGTTCAGCGTTATCAACCGCTACTTTGAGCTGACAGATTTCAACGTCTCTTTTAGCTATCGCTCCTTCCAGCTCACTAACTTTGTGCTTTAAGTCACTTATTGCTGCATTTTGGCTTTCTAATTTAGCAATGAGCTCATCTTGCCATGCTGACTGTGCATCCATAGCTGCTTCAATCCCATCAATAGTCTTTCTCTGGTTTTCTAGTTTGTACATCAGCGCGTCACTTTTCCCAGTCTGCGACTCTAGCGATTTTTCCATAGCATCCATTCGATTAAGAACGGCAGTCAACTTTTGATTGATCGATTCGTTTTGCTTTAGTAGCCTCTCGAATCTAAGATCATGTGCCAGCCCACCCGATGACTGTCCAGAGCTTCCGGGAGGGGTAGACTGTCGTTGTGTGTGGATTTTACAAGTCTGACACTGCCATTCCGTCCGATCCTCTGGACTCATGGCCTTCAAGGCATTCTTTGTCACACCGGTACACTTACCCACATGATACACGTTGTAACATTCAAAACACTTTAAGGAGAGGGCGTCCGATGCGACTGGTTTCAGACAGGACAGGCAATCTCCTTGTTCACCCATTTCAAACTAAACACAGGCAAACTAAACACAGGCAGACCGGCGAAATGAACCGCGGAAGTCGCACAAAAAATGAAGGATAGTAGGGCTTACCTACGAAACGGACATTTCAGTGCTCGTAGCCACGCATTTCGCCGGTCTGCAGCGTGTCGCACAGCGACAGGGTCTTAAGTAGGCAAAGGGCTCCGATGAGGCTGGTCACGTGGGCGGTAGATGGAATCGGCACGCGCCGTGGTCCGCTGATGACGGTGCAGAAAGGTGACGATATCGATCGGAGGCTTGTTCCCGAGTTGTTAAGGACGCCTTGCCCACCGCAGCGCCGTGTCACCGTGAAGCCAGATGATCACCTACGAAACGGACATTTCAGTGCTCGTAGCCACGCATTTCGCCGGTCTGCAGCGTGTCGCACAGCGACAGGGTCTTAAGTAGGCAAAGGGCTCCGATGAGGCTGGTCACGTGGGCGGTAGATGGAATCGGCACGCGCCGTGGTCCGCTGATGACGGTGCAGAAAGGTGACGATATCGATCGGAGGCTTGTTCCCGAGTTGTTAAGGACGCCTTGCCCACCGCAGCGCCGTGTCACCGTGAAGCCAGATGATCACCTACGAAACGGACATTTCAGTGCTCGTAGCCACGCATTTCGCCGGTCTGCAGCGTGTCGCACAGCGACAGGGTCTTAAGTAGGCAAAGGGCTCCGATGAGGCTGGTCACGTGGGCGGTAGATGGAATCGGCACGCGCCGTGGTCCGCTGATGACGGTGCAGAAAGGTGACGATATCGATCGGAGGCTTGTTCCCGAGTTGTTAAGGACGCCTTGCCCACCGCAGCGCCGTGTCACCGTGAAGCCAGATGATCACCTACGAAACGGACATTTCAGTGCTCGTAGCCACGCATTTCGCCGGAATTTTTATGATTACCGTGTTGTTCTGAAGAAAAGACGAATTTGTTACCGTGTCTAGTAGTTAGATAAAATATTTGGTTATACCAGATTGATCCTTCTGGGAGACATCATCGCAAACTTCTAGATTCCTTCTACCATCTGGCTCTCATGTAGGACCGCCGAGTTCGTCCAAATACCCGCTAAAAAGCTAAAGTGTCCACTATTTTGCGGCTGGATCGTCTGGTCTGAAATGGCCTCATTTCATTTATCAGATTTCGAGGCAACTTGACTACACGTTATATGAGTTTAAAGACCATATGCAGATGTTACGAAGTTCAGAAGGTTAAAAAGTTAGACGAGTAAAAATATTCGCTCACTTACTTCGTAAATTCATAACTTTCGTAACATCGTGACACTTTGTATTTCATTATTTTCTAAATTGTATATATTTCTGCGCGTTACGACTCTCATGGTGCCGAGTATGACTACGCTCTCGAATTTGAGCGTAAACTGAGAGGAAGGAGCTTGATAACAGAGAAAATATCAATATCATCTAGATTTGGGAGCCTTGTACCCATTACGGGTGTTATGATTGCGATATTTCTCTAATTCTGGGGCGCATCGCCCTCGTTCCCGTGACGCGTCGCTCGCTTTTGAGCTACACCGCTCGATTCGGGAAGGCCGCCATGTCTTTCGATAACATGTCGTCTTTGGTTGCTGTGTCTGACCAACGTTTTGCTCGTACGGAGTCCTCATAGTAAAACTCTACATTTCTCTTTCATCCGGCACTCCTATGACAACTAAGCTTGCCCAATAACTATAACAAAGCTAAAGCGTCCATCTCTCGCGGCTTCATTTTTCCGTCTTATCAAATTGTCTTTAAGATATAGAATTTTATAGCATTTGTGTGAAGGTGTTACGACGTTTCACATGTAAAAACGTCAGACGAGTGAAAATATCCGATCACATGCTTTGTACATTCCATTATGTTTATTGCATCGTGGCACCTATTCATTCCTCAGTCATATTTTTTCCCGCTCATTACGGCTATGTATGGAAAAATTCCAATTGCACCTTCGATTTGGAGCGCAATCTCAGAGCAGGAGAAAACTAGTTGAAACAAGCAAAATATCACTGATATCTAGTTTTTGAAGCTTGAGCCCACATTTTCTTGTGATCTCTTATTTTTACCGAATGCACAGGACGTGTTGTTTTTTATCGCGATCATGCGTGGAGTTGTACTGTATTGATGAAAGCCATACCCATAAACTATTTCCCGGGAACTTACGACACAAACGTCTTTACGACGTTCTGAAACAGTTCGTCATTTAAAACGACACCCAATATCTGGTGTAAGTTGCTTCGCGTTTCATATATGTAATAATAATGAATGATTATTTTCAAATTTGTTAAGACACTTTATTTACTGCTGGTAAAGCGAAGAAAGGCATTTAGAAACAAGTATATTTATGTCCAATATTGAAAGAACGGCTGCAGAGAAACGTATCAAATAAATCAGAAATGTGATTTGAAACGTTCCATCTGGAAAACATGCTGCGCATACCGAATAGAGCATCAAGACAACTCACGAACGGCCGCCACCGACATTAACCAGACATTTCTTTTGAGTGCAGCGATTCTGGCAGTATACCAAGTACGGAAAGGAGACAACAGTTGATTATTTACGTACAAGAAGCAAAAGTTATCTAAAGGCAGCACAATCTGTAGTTTTAGTCCTACAAAGGATACATACAAGGCCCACCATGTCTTGTGATGAAACACATAAAGGATAGATTGACAAAATGATTTGTCTAAACAACATCCTACGACCTATCGAATAATTGCATCCAACGGTCCTTTTGAAGGCACGCGACCAATGGCCGCGCGCCTTCAAAAGGACTGAGAATAATTATGTCACTGCGCCCCTTATTCACCCCTCGGGGAGCGAAATATTTAATTGAGGACCCATGTTTTCTAGTTTGCGTGTAGTACTGACCAAACCAAAATGCCAAAATGATAATCGCTGATTGAATACGTTTAAAAAAAGGTGATATGCTACGTCACTTGATAATAAACTCAAACCTTGATAGAAATGTCCTAAAAGGGGCCCATTATAATGAAGAGGACACTGTACATTTTTGTCGAAATACAAAAGTTGTGAAACAGTGGACGTTGACCAATCCCGCGACTTCTTTAAAACTACAATTAGAAGTATGGCTAAATATTTCGGAAACGTAATTCTTCAGCGAAACGGTGTTCGATGAAATTGCGTTCAGTGAAACAGTGTTTGAGGAAACTGCTCGATGAGACATCTGCGGTCGATGAAATGTCCGGAACCACATGACCGAAAACACGCCTATCTGTGATTATTTTGGATACAAAGCTTAAAAACTGCGATTGATGCGTTCGGAGCAACTGCCGTAAATTACTGCGTCATCGTCCCCAAAATTTAAACAAAAAAGCTCGTTGGATAATGCGTAAATGATTAGACAAAAAAAAACATTTATGTTTTTGCTCGCATATAGCACGGAAGAACAAGAAACAGCTTGGGCTCCAAACTCAAATAATTTAATTTATTTTCATACAGAACTCTGTTGAAATATATATTTTACTCTTAGGTAAAGTCCCACACAGCGCGAATGCTTGTCAGCAAAATGACTTCGGGAACAACGATCATTTGGTGTTTTCTGCCTCTGGCAATCTTTATATAAAAAAAAGGTGACCTAAACACGAAGTAGTAATCATACGCAGCGAGAGGGCAGTGGTGAGCCTGTCAACGACTTTTTGGTGTAAGACGCCTCGGTGTAGGGCGTTTTGGTGTAGAATGTTTTGGTACGGACTTTTGGGTGTACGGATATTTTGCTGTACGGACTTTTTGATGCATGGATGTTTCGGTGAAGCGACTTTTCGGAGTCGTACTTTTAGGTGCGCGGACTTTTCGGTGCAGGACTTTAGATTGAGGTACATTTCGGTGCAAAGTCAATCTAAATCGCGAGTTATTTTTGCAGTTTTCTTTAAACGTAGTAAGCACTATTTTAGTTGGAACTGTTTTTTTCTCACAATATATTTTTGTAGACTTGGTCATTCATTTACGCTCACTTACTGATTTACGACCTTCGTGACCTTGTTAGGTGGAGCACCGTATTGTGTGAGGACTGGAAACGTTGGACTGTATAGTCCGTTTGCCGGTGTCCCCTTTCCAACGCACACCCCAGACGCGCATCACATCGTGTTTATGCGTTGGGTTGGTACAGACCTATCCGGCGTGTTTCATAGGGGTATGGGCTTTATTATTGGTAATCCATGTAAAAAAGGCACCAACAGTAAACACCTTGATAATGTTCAAAATTACCCGAAACTTTGGTAAAAGATAGGAGATTTCGTGTAACTTTGACACCTAAGTCTTCCCTGCGTACTCTGTATTCCACAAATTTTCCGATCCTTTACCACAGTCTCTGGTACTTTTCTCCATAATCTACATGTTCCAGCTCACCTGCACACTCACCGTTCTTTCGCTAAGATTGAAAAGTTGTTTCTGTGCTATAGCTGACAATAATTTGGAATATGTTTAATTGTGCGTCCACAACGAAATCATATAGACTCGATAGTTTAGCACACCTTACAGGAGTAAATTAAGCTTTCCAGCTCCGTCACGCGTCGCGCCTTTTGTAATAAAAATTGAAACATATAAAACATTTTAATGTTTGTTACAAAGCATGGATCACCAGACCGCGTATAAGCTATTTGAAGGATTGCAAAGGAAAACAACGTACCACCGGACAATTTAGGCAACATCTCTATACTCCTGTCGATGCCGATAAGAAGAGCATTTAGTAGCGGTAGATAAAGTTGCAGGCCCTCGATATGAAGCTGTTCATTACGAAGCCGCAGCATTTTACCTCAAAGTACGGACAGTGGTCACAGCGCTGAGCGTCACAACCGACAAGAACAAGCCATAGAGCGGGCGCAGCTTCCCCTTTCGAGCGATCGGCGCTGGCTCTCAGCCACGACCAACTGGACAGCCTCCTCGGGTGGTTGGTCAGCGGCGCATCGAGGTCAAGCGGACGGCAAGATATTTCCAGTCTTCGTTAGCGCCCGCGCGCCGGGAATCGCTGGCATGTATGTGCGTATTGTTTGCGTCATTGGGCTGCGGCCATCGTCGTCATCTTGGCTCGGCTGCTGACAGTCGGCTCTCTTCTCTTCTTTGCTTCTCATCACTCGACGGGCTCGCTTTAAACTCGTCGTCCCTCCCACCATCGTGGTATATTCCAAGTGTGCGTGTACGGTTTCTGTCAACCGGTCGCGTTCATTCCCGCCATGGTGTTTGTTGCTCTCTGCGGCGCTGCCCGCTCTATAGCGGCATAAGGCTCTTCTTCCAGCGGGACGGATCCGCGCCGGTCTCGTCGTCCTTCACCCACAGGGCATTCACGCTGACTCCTCAGAGTGAGTAGTGCGGTTTTGCGCAGTGGAGTGTAGTTGAAGTGTGCAAGCGGGGATCTAATTTGATGGCTCAGGACCAGTTTTTGTACGAAGTGTTGTTCTATTGTTTTAATTCTGGCCCCTTTGTTTTCCCGGCTGTGCTGTCAACTCTGCCAACAAAAAAGAAGAGTGCAGCACGGGTGTAGAATTGTTGGCACTTGATGCTCAAGGATTGAAGTGCTCCGCCTGTGATCTCCGGTATCACGTAGGAAAGCGCTGATGGGTCAATAAGGCTTCCTTCGAGTGATTTTGAGACAGCGATGTACTCGATTGGTAGTGCGCACCATGCAGACTGGGCTTCACGCACGGTATGTTCTAGATTAGCAGGCAAAATAGGGCCTCCCAGGCAGGGAAAGAGCATGGGGGAACTGGAGTTCGCAAAAATAATGACGCACATTCTGAGCACGAGCAAGAGCTAACTGAAGTGCTCAACTGAATCGACTTTATGAAGAAGTTGATGGGAGTGACAGTCTGTCAAGCACGATGCCGTAATTGAAAAGATTACACAGCAGGAGGCGGCAACCCAGGCCATTGAGGCGTCGTCGGCGATTCTTGGTTTCCTGTAAGACGAATTCCTAAATAGCGTAAAAACGTAAGAAAGCATAATTATGAGTCTAAACAAAGAAAACACAAAAAAATAGAGTTGATGATTCCAAAGCAGGACTCGGAGATTCGGGACATAAATAAGTCTTTGGACAGCACGGAACAGTACTACTCAACAAGTTAAAACATTGAAATACACGGTGTCCATATGAATACAAATTAGGACATATTTAATATCATTAAGTGCCTAGCCACTAAACTCTAACTGTCCACGCCAACAGCTCATGTTATTGAAACAGTGCCCAGGTTGGGTACTCGCCGAGGAAAAAGCCCCACCTATAAACGTGCGATCTCAGCGACCGTTCTGTACGTGACCAATGGGCTCCTATAGTCATGGCCAAGCATATCTGTGTAGATGCGAGCTTGACCAGGGCAGTGAGGCAGCTGCTCTGCAGTGAAACGCAGCAGCTTGCTAGAAAAACGTGTTACAAGTTCGTGTAAATAAAAAACGAAACACTTTTTTTTTTTCGTCAGAACGTGCACAGAGCCGCAATTTATATTAAAAATGACGGTGATACGTTAACAATCTTGCCGTGAATCGAAAATCAAGGAAGTCTTGTAATGTTAACAACCGATTTCGAATCGTTTTCACAGTGGGATAAATACTCGAAAGATATCTAGCCCGACTCTGTTGAAACTAAAGTGGCCGTAAACTCAGTGCACATTGCTGTAAGAAGTTTACGCAAGCATCGGGATCATTTACTGGTTTATTTGGCAGATCGACTAAATAGCCTGCGTCTTTTGATACTAAGAGAAACAATCATTGACATAGCGGCCTGCGACTTGCTTTCTTTGCACGGTTTTCATGCGTTTTCGATGTCCGCAAAGAAATCAAAGGGGGCGGAATACCAATGTTCATTAACAATAGCTGGCTCACGATCAAGTTTATCGGTGAGCCAGTCACTTCCTAAGTCATGCTGTGGTTTCTGCCCTGTAACAATTTTCAAAATGTAGCGTCATTTATAATTTGCTTTTTTCTAGACCACCAACCTGAAATCTTCCTTCATTCTACAACGAGTTGGAATATTTTCTGAATGAATTTAACAATATCAGAAACCAGGCTCTAGCTGGAGATCTCAACATCGATGTTATGAACAGTACCTAAATATTACGCGAAAGCAAATAACGAGGAGCAGAATAAGACGATGAGTCAGTGCCCAAGGCAACAGGTTCAAACTGTAGAAGAGCTGGTAAACTGGGCGAGTTGGTAAACTTTGAACATGGTTAAAACGCGCACAAAGAGACGAGAACAAACAGGGAAGGAACACAGAACGCGCTTGTCATGTTCTGTGTTCCTTCCCCTGTTGGTCCTCTCTTTGTGCGTTTTTAACCATGTCCAGCATAGATTCAAATGGACACCCTACGCAACACTTTCAACACGGTCATTCATCATTAATTGTGGAACGACATTAAGCCGTCACAAATGTTGGAGGTCAACCCTACCTTTGCGATAATTACCATCCCCAATTCTGCTGCGGAACTTCGCACTGGACGCAAACTACCACCGCCATGGCGGACTCGGAAGCCAGCACATCTCAGCACCCCCATCCCCCTCAGAGCCTCGTGAACCACCGCCAGCGGGAGTCTCAATTTTCAGCGACTCTTCCGATGTCGATAATTGGCTAAAGCAATCCGAGCGCGTCAGCATACACAACCACTGGGACGACTCCCATAAGCTGGCGAAGCTGTTTTTTCCTAAAAGACACTGCGCACCAGTGGTTCGACAGCCACGAGGATGACACAACCTCCTGGGATGGTTTCACGGCCGCTTTTCTACCTTTTTCCGTTAGCATTGGCCCAACCTGAGAGCCGCAAGAAACGGGCCAAAGACAAGTCGCTCGCAGTTACAAACAACACCCGGAGTCATCCTATGAGTTGTACTGAAGATGTCCTTCGTCTTCTGTCGACGTGTCGATGACCAGACGGCCGAGAGGCGACAACTTCCGACACCTTCCTTAAGTATTGTCTCAGGAATTATTTTCCATTGTAGCCCCGAAATCCCCGCCACCATACAGCAACAAATACTAGAATGGAGAACGTACGAGGAAATGCAGATCTCCCGTATCATAAAGGCACCTTTTGAACGCATTTCCGAGGTTTTCCTCAGCACGGTCAGCACCACGAACCTCCCAGAGCTGATCCCCACCACCATCCGCGAAGAGCTACGACGATACTTCAGCCCACTGCGCAACACCGACGACACCTCCGGACAAGCCATCGAAACGAAGACCATCCAGAAAGTAGTACAAAACAAACTGATTGCCGCTTTCCAGCCTTCCAGTTTTCCGTGCTCGTACACACCTACACCGCCCATGTCCCAGACGTGTTCGCATCTCTACTCTGTATAGCCGACGCAGAATCAATATAACACACCTTATAATGCACACGAGCCCCAAACACCTTGTTTCTATAGACCACAACCCCTATCCGAGTTGTAGAGAATGGAGGACAACGACCGGTGTATTTTTACTGCCGCACCCTAGGCACATCCTCGCTATTGTCGCCGCCGAATCAATCAAGAGACGTCTAACAGCATGACAGCGGCACAATCTCGATACTTCAGCTCTGACGACACGCGGCCTTTCCCTAACCGCAGCAGTGGAAGCCCAATTCAGTCGCCCGGGAACTACCCTTGTCGATCATTTTCCCCATATCCTGCCCCTCATCACTCAATTTCTCCATTTAACAACTCTACCGCTGCCTCTCATGCACCAAATTAAACGTGGCAGCTTGCAGAGATACAGAGGTCTGGCTGCAAACTCGCATATTGCAGCAAATCCTGCACCCTTCGGACCTACGATACAATTATCCCTTTATACCACGTTCCCCTGGCCGTATAACTCACGTGAACAGACCGCGTAAGTGTAGCTTTTACGGCTTTTTTCAACAAATCTGTAAAGCATACAAAGAACACCCTATAGCATGTCCCCTAATACGATACGACTGTATGGTTCCTTCCCCGCTTGCATCCTTCAAGAGAGACTCGCAGACATCCAGCGTTCCATTGGAATGCTGGATGTCAGCGAGTCTCTACATCAGCGATTGGTTTGAAACAAGCATGATGTTTGCACACAAATAAGCTCTTGTCCGAGGTCCTCGAGGAGCACTAATAGCAGTGGCGAAATGTAGTGACGTGGTAAATTTGGTAGCAAGTATTTATTTCTAGAAGAATTGCATGCAGCAAAGCTGAACTTTGCTCAAAAGATGATAATTATAAATTCAATACTGAACAGAGGTGTCCCTTGAGCTGTCAGACCAAACTCCGACTCTTGCCGCTCAGGAGTTCCTAACTTGTGCGTAGAGGATCAGCACAACCCAGATTTGTGCTGCGAGCGCACCTGCGACATAAAAATTGAATAAACATGAGATGAAAAATGAAAGACGTTTACAATTCTCTGTAATGCGAAATTAGAGCGCAGCTCTTGAGGAGGAGGATGGGAGGGTATGCCACTCCTTCCCCTCCTCTCCTCCTCTTCTGCTCCCTCCCATTTAGCGGGAAATTTCCCTAAATTTAGCAGGAAAATTTTCTCACTAAATTTAGCAGGGAAATTGATGTCACGTGACCTCAACACCAATTCAGTTTTCCCACTAAATGTAGCGGGAAAATGACGTCACATGACTTTGTGTCACGTCAGCCAGAAACAAATACAGTTTCTCCACTAGATTTAGCTGGAAAATTAATGTCAAATGACCTCTACATTAATTCAATTTCCTGCCAAGTTTAGCGGGGCAGTTATGCCGATGGCGACGCCGCGAAACGGGCACCTAAGAGCTGCGCCCTAAAAAACTAAATGCCTCACATGAAATAAAGTGATAATTAGAGATAAGACAAAGAAAAGAGAATCTAAGATACCGCTTTAATATCATTCCTTTTGTCCGTTCTCAAATATTTTGATTTCAAGAAATGTTTATCTCTTTATTCATACCCAGAGAACCCTCCCAGTTTCAACATGAATGCAATAAATCAGTGCAGACTAGACCTTGTAAACCATAATGCACATGAAAATGAATGTTTGCCACATAGTCTTGCATGAGTCGGTGGCTCAGATCTCTAAATACATTTGTAGTGAGGAACGTTCTTGAATAAAACTTTTAGGCTTTGAATTTGACAGTTTAAATATCCATAAGGAACACTGTATGTCACTGATTTTTTGTGACATATCAGAAATGGCGCAGCACTGTCATCCTTGCATACCTCAAAGAGTTTGCATTTTTTAGCATGGCATGTGCTATTCTGATACCCATACAGCCCTCTTTAACAAAATTTCGTCTATAGAGCTTTTTCTTGGTTCTTAACTCACATGACAGATTCGGTAGCTTGAATTCTCACTCGGCATCAACACTTCTATATATTGATGTAATAGTGAAAGACAAGATGTATGGGTTTGAGTACGGCTCAACAAGCACAGATGTGAAGAAAAGTACTGCCGAAAACTCAAATGTCAAAATAAAAATTACTAGGTAGAATGCGGATACAATTATGGATATGGTCATGAATACAGTTAGCACATTCAATATGAAGAATATGTGTTAGACGCACACTCAAAGAAACCTGTTGCATTTATATTCATGCAAATTACTTCGGAGAACCAAGCGCTGCAGTCTGGGGAGGGAGTTCGGTGAATGAGTCTACCGAAAATGAGTGTAGACGGAAAAAGCAGTTTGATCTGCGACAATGAGCATTACATAAGCAAGTGGCGTGTCATTATTACTGTTACAGTGCCGACTGTTTCTTATAGATTTAAACAAACTGTCAGCCGCGTCATTCGGTGAGTTCCCTCCGTACAATACAGGGTTTGGCTCTCTCGAATGCTCTGCGAGAAAGTTGATGAACTGGAAATATCTAGGGTAGTTCTAGAAAAACTATTTCCAGAATCTTATCTCAGCATCGTAAAGAATATGAAAACTTTCTAGAGACAAGGTTAGGGCAGGAGTTCAATAAAAGAAATACTTAGTTTTGCAAAACCATCTTGCTGTAGTAAATGTATAAAGTTCCCTAGGTAGAGCTAGTCATTACGGATGATTGTGCCCATTGCATAGCCTAAAAATTTAATTTGCGACCTACAATATTTACAGGCTCAACCAACTCTGAATAAGTGGAACACTTGACATTAAAGATTGGTCTCACCATGACTGTCTACAAACATCCACATAATAATTTCCATGAACCTATGTATTTCAAGAAAATACTTGGTGCGAGCTGTTTAGAAAACCATAACACTTTTAACACTAATAGAAAGCCTGTAGTGTGCCACAAATTAAGCAGTTTTCACTTCATTATGAAGAGCAATTACACATCTGTGAACCTTAAAACTAGGCCTGCACTGAATTGCTTTCTAAGTTGAACGTGCTATGCTCTGTTCACTATATAAATCTTTGCAGAGCTGACAATGTGCAAGTTCCTGTTTTTTTATACTTCACATCTCCCGACTGCTGGGCGCGATAGGTACATAAGATTGATGACACCAACGTAACACAATGATTATTTTAAGAATTTGTTTGGGTATAGCAGGAGCGATGCCATCTGCGGGAAGTTATTTGTGTGACACCGTCAAACCTACATCTGCGGGCTTCACATGGTTCACATGTTAATCATGTCTGCAGACTCCTTTTTGTAATTGGAACTCCATCCAACCCAAGATTTGAATATGCCTTTTGCATTTTAGGCTTAGTAGTGCTTTTGCTGTTTCACTTAAGGAATAGGTAAGAAGAATGCTTATTTCGAGTGGCATACCTAACACCTGGTGGCACGAGGACTCCCCTGTCGCGACGCTAATCAAAAGTCACTGGCAGGGAGATGCTGCGATGCTCTTGTTGCTGGGATTACCTCCCCCATGGTCCTGGCCAGACCACAGAAGAAGATTGAGTCCAAGCTTGTGGCCACTAGGATCTCCAGATCTTGAGGCACCCAGGTAGCTGAAAATAAAAACAAATCACACTCAAGTACTTGGCAGAGATACATTACAATGAATAGCATATTCTTGAGTGATCAGCACATAGATCCTTTTATTTTTATACTTTGTACTTGTACTTATAAAAAAACTGCTCCTTCACTGCCACAGCCATAGTCTCTCCTGAGGACAAGGCCATGTAGGCATTGAAATGATGGGATACCTAATTAAGGCAAATGATTAAACGCGTTCTTTTAACCCTCTTTTGCGCCAACCTGAGAGATTTCTGTCGAATATTCACATTCAACTGTAAAGACTATAAAACACTACTACTGCAATGGTAAGATTTTCCTACCCTCATGCTCAACGAGTGTCGAGTGGGGATACAACTCCAGTTCATACACTCACTGAGCATGAGGGTATAGTGTGCCAGCAGAGGGCAGGTGTCTGCATAGAAAGATTTTAGTTGGCGCACCAAGAGGCTAACCAATAAAAATGGGTACTACTCTAAGCAAAATGTCAAAAAAGCGCCGATCTCGACTTGGCACTAACAGTGGCACACAGTATCTATTTTACTGACTAAAGGGTACTGAATCATTATTTCCAGCTACCTAATCAAACTAAATATTCTTCCCGGCTTGCTTTTTAGGAAAATCTCTAAATTCACAAGAACTATTAAGACAACTGCTAAAAAAATGGCAAAACCAACAATCGAATATGCCTGCTCTCCGATAGCACGACATCTATGGCAGGCAAACCTGAAGAATGAGCAAGCAGTCTAAAAAACAGGGTATGTCCTATGTATAATTTTTTTCGTGCTGCAGAGCAAGGGCTGGAAGAGGTTTTACGACATTCATTTTTCACAACCCAAGTTCTTGCAATCAGTTGAGAACAAGTTCGAGCAGTGAACTTGTCTTCGCCACTGGCATAACGTTTTAGTGTCGCCCATGGAGACTCAAATAAATTTGTAAATAAAAAGAAGAGCAACCTTCATAAAAAAATCTGTAACTTTGGCAAAGAAAACTTATCTTGACAAAAACGTGCAAGTCCTTTGGGACTTGCACATTCCTCAGCCCCGCCAGACCCAACCCCATCGACGCCATAGCATTTCTTTTGTCCGTTGTCGGTGAGTCCAGAGCTTACTAAGTTCGGTGTGAACACCGTCGACTTGTCTCTTGCCCATGCTTAGTAGCATCGTCAGTCGTCTGCCCGTCACAAAGAAAGAGGGACAAAGTGGCTCTGGTTCTTCGGGATCGTCGTAAACGTGCGTCAGGGGTCTCGAGTTCAACACCGCCTCGATTTCGGTCAGTGTTGTTTGCAATTCGTCCAAATGCAAACATCTGGTATCAATTGCTTTCTTCAATCAGAGATCCATGGATCCCACGAGGCGCTCGTAGAGTCCGCCCTACTATGGGGCGCGCTCAACGATGAACTCCCAGACGACTCGTGCGTTGGAAAAGTAATCAAGAACGTCGGGATCACGGAGAGCGCTACAAACTTGCTAATTATCTCTGTTAGTTTTCTTGAACGATTGGAGTTTATCACTCTAAATGACACTAGGAATTCCACTTCGTGGGATGAAGCGCCTGAGTGCCATCAAAATTAAGTCAGTTGACATGTCTCGAACGAGCTCTAAGTGAACCGCCCTGGTGACGGCGCATGTGAACAAATTCACATATGTCTTGTGAAGTCTGTGTACTCCTTTGCCAGCAGCGGCCCTGCGAAATCAAGCCCAGTGACCCCGAAGGGTTGAGATTGGGTCACTCGGTCTCGTGGAAGCGGAGCTGTCACTTCTGTCGTCGGGTAGGCATTGAAGAATTGGCATGCTATGCATTCCTTTATTATCTTTTTACCAGGTGCTCGTACCACCCAGTACCTTTCTCTGAGTTGTACTTGGGTGTCTCTCGCACTCCACCGTGTATTACTTGGCGGTGAGACTGTCGGACAAGCAGTTCTCCCAAGCGATGCCTACTCGTCAGTACGCTGGGGTGTCGTTCAGTGTACGGCTTGTCACCGTGTTGAAGCCTCCCAGTGACACGGTGACGGCCATCATCGTCGACATGCACCGAAATGTTTCGCAGGAGGTGGGTCCAAAGGGATTCGTTAACCTCTTTTAGTACACTGGATTTCATGTTGAAGGTATGATAAGACAGGCTGCACGCAACTGTCTTATTATACACATTACAACGCAAAATTTGGTGCCGAATATCTCAAAGCCGGTTGATTATTTTTTACTTTCCACAAATTCATTTAGCCTTCTATGGTGGTAGCCTTGAAAATTATAATCGCAACATGAGCCTAAAATTTCCTAATTAGAAAGCTAATTAGCATATTTTAGTTTATTTCATAGCGAATTTTTCTATCTTTGGTGATCCCTGGCACTCCGCGCGGCTAAAAGTTAATTTTCAAAAGTATATATTTTTTTGACGACTTTATTGTTAGCAATTTTTTAAAGCTATCGCTCAAGAACCCGGCATATAATATATAAAGGTTTTTGTTTGCGAAAGGAATAAAACGTGGTGCATGCTCCTTGCGTGCTTTTGATTTCGGCCTATAAAGAAAGCCCGTGGGAATTGAAATTGAGTCCACGATGGAGCGGGAGCGTTAATGGAATGTTTTGTCATATTTCACAAACTTTTTTTTTACCGGACAAAAAAACATAAAATCACGCGAACCGAATCACTTTGAAAACCGACAATTAGGGTGTTTCTCAAGGAGCTCTCCACCTTTCCCATCAAAATTTCGACTGTTAATGCCACATTTAAAAATAAGGTAGTCAAAGCTTTATTTTATTAATTACGCTTTATTGAAAAATACGGCAACTCTCCAAGACGCTTGGTAACATCATTCAGTTGGTCTATTTGAGATAAAACAATACACTTTTAAATGAAAAAAAGTAGGGCGCGTTGTTTGAGATATTCGATTTTTAAACAGATCTACGTCTGTGTGGCGCGAGTGGGAAACGTGGCTATGTTTTCAGTCATGATTAATTTCTGGAAATATCACGGCACGCTGTTGAGCAGGGATCTAAAACAAGTGGAACACGTGCCGCATGGAGCCCGCGATTATCTGGGACGAGGACCGCAATTGTCCCGTGGTTGCGGGCCCCAGTTCAAATGCCGCGAGCGCTGCATGCGCTTTAATAAATTGCCTTTTGTAGTCCCTTCATTTTCACCGGAAACGTAATACTTGCACTTAAGACGTTTTCACATATTTGGCAGCAATCTGCTTTCTTTTATATCCAGGTTTGTTTCGTCTTACATACCGCTCAGGCGGAGTATTTTGTTTTGTTTTTGATTCTGCTTTAAAAACCGTACAAAAGACCGAAAACTACCGTACGAAACGAGTTTATTTTTAGATGGAGAGAGCGAGAGAGAGATAATAAGCTTTATTACACGACTTATGTCCGATACGTTTATTTTAAGACATATTAACTTTAGATATTTCTCCAGTACACTGAGCGATATAGAAACATTGCGTGCTTGGTGTCTAGTTGTATTGAAAAATTACAACGCGTTGACTGGATGGTGATATTTTAAATCTTATAATGACACCAGTGTGAAAGACGAAGTAGTTGTATCAATAAATCAAAGCTATAGACGGCACTAGCAAAGTGACTATTTTACAAAAAGAAGCAAGTACCACAAGGTTACTTCTTTAGAAAATCCCAGGGTTTACTGAAAGACACGGGTGCTTTGAAAACTGAAACACCGCCCCTGTTCCTTTCTAAAGCAGTAGCTTTATAGACCTAAAAACGCTCAAGCTCATGTCCTCTTCCTCAAGCTCATATCCTCATACATAATAACTCCCCCCCCCCCCACCAACTCATGTTGGCTCTGGAGATTTTGGAAGTGGGCTATCTGGCCCCCAAATTCAAATAAATTTGAGACCCACGCTGTAGAACAATGAAATAATACATGGAAAGCATATAATGATATGAGAAGTATAAGTGTCGGATGTATCGCAAGCCGACAGATTTCGGACATCTCGTCCCGCTCCCCAAATGCAGCTCGTTATTATCCACGCTATTTGATGTACTCTGTCTTGATATTTGGTGAAAAAATGATCAAAGCTCATATTTGCACCGAAAAGTTCGCGCACTGAAATATCCGTGCACCGAAACAGTCCGTGCACCGAAATTCAGTGCACCAAAGACCGCACCGATACGGCCTACAAAAAAACGTTCAATACCAAAATATCCCGATCCAATGGTGAGCGATGAGCGAAGCTTCAATGCGGGAAACTGAAAGTCAAGCGATCACACCGGGCGGGAAGAGGGGGGGGGGAAAGGTTACTTTTAAAAAAACAAGGCCACATGAGTTTATGCAACCTTGTTGTTGGCTGCTTATCGGCGTGCGGTCGAGCGCGGCATGAAAAACAACAGGTGCGGGGGTGGAGTTGCTGCGCGGAGTGGATGACACCCCGAAAACAGCGGTTTTTCCCGGCATTCGAGCAATTTTTTATTTACCCGTTGCACGGGTTATCTGGTGACCTTTTCTAGAAGGAGAAGACAGAGTTGCTTTTAGCTATGAACAAAAACAAGACAGTTCATTATGTTATATTTTCCTTTTATCTGCAGCTATGAATCTCCCTAGACCTTACGTTCCGCGGGACCACGGGAACACT